>JAITYT010000974.1:1081731-1097963 GCA_025433975.1 Liostenogaster flavolineata | reverse complement strand
AAAAAAAAAAAGGATGATCATGACCACTTAAGAGAATGGAGGAACGTCGATGATATTTACCTTAATCAAGGGACACGAAAAGGCGCTTAATTGGACTTACGATGTCTTTTTCGAGAACTTCTTGCACGCTTCCGATGTCCAAGGCGATTTCGTTCCTCGCTGCCATGAAATCGTCCGCGCTTGTAGAATGTTTAGGATCCAAATGACGACAATAAGCTCTCGCCAGGTCCTGCTTCGGTAATTGAAAGGCCAACTGTCGATCTCGATGTCTTTCACCAGGCGTACCGAGTTTAGGTACGGAGATGTCCGGTAGCAAGGAAAAGTACTCGTCGACCTGAAAACCACGGACGATTAGAAAAAGATCTTCATTCCTAAAATCGAAAGGACGTGACAGAATCGCACTCTCCATTTATTCGAATGACAGAAAAGAACGAGAAAGAGAAAAATTCGTACGTCCGGCTGACGTTATTTTTCCCGAATGACGCGTCAAATAAATACGATAAATCACGCAATTCACGCACGTATATTGGTTCGGAGCGTGGAATGATTATTGCAACTAAAATTTACTCCCGAAATTAGATGTTCCATTCGAGATATTATTGAGTGTCGGATTACTAAAGGAACAACGTTTATTTTGTTTACGGTAAGATTTTCCGCGTATTTTGAGAAAATCTTGCTGTAGATCAAAAGTGAAGCGTGCAATATGTCAGGCCGTGAATTACGACGATATACGATCGCTTTTTAGAAGTTCGGTAAAGCGAATATTTACACCAGCGATTCGAATAATTTTACTTCTTTAACGTTTAATTTCAATTT
The DNA here is from genome assembly GCA_025433975.1 of Liostenogaster flavolineata. Taxonomy (NCBI): domain Eukaryota; kingdom Metazoa; phylum Arthropoda; class Insecta; order Hymenoptera; family Vespidae; genus Liostenogaster; species Liostenogaster flavolineata. The sequence continues at coordinate 1,097,147 of JAITYT010000974.1, read as the reverse complement.
GACAACTTGCTCGACAACTTTTTACAAATATTGCTTCTCACTTTGCGCGATTCGATGGATATCGTACAATTCTCCTGAGCGAGAAATTGCAGCAGCGATTGTCAACAATGTAATTCTTAAACTTATAATAACATTTAAGGTAATGTAAGAACGAGGTAACGTAGCAGGACGAATTTGACAGCATTGGCAGAATAACAGGTAATCCAACAAATGTGATTTTCATCGAGATCATTCCGGATGTCGATGTTCCGTCTTGGAAGCGTAAAATCAAGAGCGCGTTTCTGCTATCGAGCGTTCAACGAGCAACAGACGCGTCGCGCAGGGTCTATCCTTTGCCAGATCGTATTTATCGGTGATTGGCTTAGCTCCCATATAACTTTCGAAAAGCATCGTAAATGCATCAGGGCGGTAATGAAGCATGTGAGTGGCTGGATTCGCGAAAACCGCGAAGATCGGATGTAATAAAGGCGCGTACAGTGATAAAGACCAGCCAGCGTCTATTCCGCGTTAGAATTACGAGAGGAGCTTCGGAAAATATTGAAGTCTGGATCAGTGCCAGGGGTATGGAGCCGGTGTATGCGCGGCGATTAATGCATGCGATGTAAAGTCGATATCTCGGGGATGGACGGTATAAAAGTGCGACGAACCAGCTGCGAGTAACGTGCCTGACGGTCGTTCAGTTCGAAAAGGAAGACAGCCGTTTTCTCGTCGTCTTTTTTTGCGATATTATGATTATAATCCATTTGGTGCGTGTTTGTTTTTTCATAGATCGTTGCCAAAGTCGCGCTCTATCGTCATCGATATCCAACCATCGTTATTAATCGCGTCTATCCTAAACATCGAACGAAAAAAGAAAACATGCTCGTTTGGTATGTAATTTTCAATCCGTCGATCATTAACAGGTCGACTGCCACTCGATCTGTTCTTCTTTTGCACCGAGGGCAAAGCAAAGTTCAGTACTAAACGTACCGGCAAATTTCAATCATACGGTCAAAGCGGCCGAATAATCCCTTACGAAACAGACGTTGATTTTTAGAAGAAAATTTTTAATTTATCCAACGAAATAATGTAAAACATGTATTTGCATTTTTATAACCAATACAAAGAACTTAAGTAAGAAGAGTTAAGCTTGAAAAGGGTCAGTTGACCCCGCTTGATACGTTTAATGTTAATTTCGGTCGTCGTGCTGTTTGATCCGCATGAAACGTTATATTTTAGCACAGGAATGTTTGACTTTACGCGGTCACTAATGACACCCGTGATCGCACCGAAAAGACGAGCACCGATTTCGTGCCAGTACCAACGTGTTAACCTTCCGTAAGAATTTTTTTCGAATTACATACGTCATTCGTCGATGAAAGTTTCTCTACCGAAAGTGACACGAATATACTCAATATATTGATAGAAATGACAACCTTGTGCGATGGTAATCCTGGTGGCGCCCACGCAAGACCTCTCTCCCTCGGATCCGTCCCAATCGGTCCGCTGGACTCGTCGCCTTTGAGTCCCAAACGAGACCTGACGGACACCCATTCCTCGTGGCAAACATCGTGAGCTTCTCTTGGACACTTGCAGCTGGTGCAGTTCTTTCTGGAAAATGGAACGCTCTTAAGAATGGAACGTCGATATCGTCTAAGAGTTTTAAAATGGACGAACGTGTCGATGGCTCGAGAGAGAAACACGCGTGGCAGGACGAATCAACAGGCCCGACCAGCGTCGACCTGCATCGACGGAGTAAATATTTACGTTTCTCCGGCTTTCATTAAGTCGGCGAGCGTGACTGATCTTTGACGAGGTGTCCAATAAAACAGTATTCCCTTTATTCCAGGTTAGATCGTAACAGTTTCGAATCGAGGGCGAACGACTGCTCCTAATGTACTAATTTCGCCTATAAAGCTTTTCGAAATTGAGAGACTCGAATCGAGAGCGAGCGACTCGTCCTAATGCAGTAATTTTGCCTATGAAGTTTATCGGAATCCGTCGAGTTCTAATCGAAAATCGATATCAATCGTTCGAAACGCAGCTATTCGTTTTCGAGCAATTTGAAATTTCTAGAACTATCGTCAACCGACATCGTACAGTGACACAGTATCCTAACCTCGATAGCATTTAGTTTATCGAGCGGCAATCGTCTAATCAAGGTGGATGCATTTGCCGGTATCGTTTATTGCACTTTCACCGCACCCTTCCGGATGTCGACTAAAGAGAGAAAGATAGAAAAGGGGAAACGGAGCTGACAAGGCTAAGAGCGCTAATGCCAGGGGGCGTCTCTTCGTCTCCCTGTTTGCACTCGCATATAGGATTATACGTTGACGTACACGCCTACCGAATATTAAGGAAAATAAGGCCGGAATGTTAAGCCTCCAACGAGTTTAGACCTACTGAATACCTTCGTCCGAATGTCTCGTCAGTTATATCATACGCATACTCGGTGTACTTTAGGGATTCGAGCGGGTCAGCCGACACTTAATGTATCTCGTTCCTATTAAAAAGGGTACAGCAAGGTTCTACGGTATTGAATCGGTATTTGCCCACCTAACCCAGTTTCGCGTCGGTTCGTATTTCGTGTGTGTTTAACAACGACGCGATTTTCCACGAAAGATACGAGATAATTGTTTTACGTCTTTGCGTAACGTCACGAGTTAGCATCGTGTGCTAGAAAGACGTTAGAAAATAGTCGTTTATTCATTTAGTTAAGTGGATTAGGTTTGTCGGATTTGTACGAATGTCTGCGCGACTTGCAATGAAACAAGGCAGGATTTAGCACTAATTCTTTGAAAGCCTCGATAAAACGACGAAATGTAATTTTATTTGACAAGGTGAACAGCGCGCCATGGAATTTACGACTATTGTTTAACGTATTTTAGAGGAAGAGTTAGTTATTGGCTCCTACGGCTGGTTCCAAGAGCGAAACATTTTCACATGATTGAGTCGAATTGATAGATGGTTGTTTTCTCTTTCTTAAATTTGCTTTTTCAAGTTCGAAGTAACGGAATACACTTAGAATATGTTGTTTGCTTTATCTTTGCAAGAAAAATATTTTCATGCCAAAAGGCGAAGAACGTTTGTCCGATAGCACATTTTAATTCGAAGTAGCAACGAATTATTATGCGAATTCGATGATCGAAAAGTTAGAACGTACTCCGAACGTCTCATCGTGGTTCTTTTATACGCTGCATACGGAACACGCGTAAAAATTCTACGACGTACGAAACGAAAAAAACACTGATCAATATTCCAAATGTCGAGGATGCGAATCGTGGCTGCGTTCTGTCGATCGTAAACGAAGAACACACGAAAGAAACGTTGTTGACTCTTCCAGGACGCTAATGGCAGATAATCGCATTTACAAACTGTTCAACCCACGACGTGGAGAGTTCTCAAGCATCAATCTTTCGTGATCTCATAGAGGAATCATCCACCGACCAACCGTCGATAATCCACAAACTTTTCACGAATACCAGACCCAACCTAGCTGATTATCAAAAACCTCAAAGCTTATCAAAGGCAGTACCACCTTCTTCCCAAGCTACCAATAGCAAAAGTCCTTTCGTTCATTCACGAGAAACAAAGCACAACGCTAGCGAGTAAGGTTCGACCGACCATCGGACAAACAGTCGATAATCTAACAAAAGTAATTACCTAACGATCAGCTCGAAGAGTTCGAACTGATCGAAGACTTTACAGTAGAGATGTAGGACCCTGACGCAGGCCCACTTCATGCCAGGCCAGGGCGCCAAGCTGAGGTCAAGCCCTTCCTCCAGGGGACACCTGGCGATGGCGAGGCCGCGCTTGAGTTCAGCCCCGGAGATGGTAGGGAAACGATTCCTCCTGTCCAACATGGGATTCCTCCTAGTGGCGAGGCGTGACGTCACGAAGGCGTCATCCGCACCGCTTCTGGCGATTTCCGTCCCGGTGAGAGTGGGATACCTGTCGCGTCGATCCAAGGAGAAGCTCTTTCTGTAGAGATCCTTTTCTGGCAGGGAGGGACACCTGAGCCGCATGGGCTCCGGGGGGCTCATGGGCCTCATCTTGGGCTCCGGTATCTTCACTCGAATTCCGAGTGGCTCAGAGCCCGGCGATTGCACGCAGGCAACCCTCACCTCCATCTTGGTCGAGCCCTCTTGACTGGGCCCTTTGGGACTCATAGCGGAGGAGGTGGAGACGGCTGTCGATCTTTGGAGCCTCGGCGTCCTGCGACGCCGCCAATCGAACGATCGCTCAGTCAGGATTGCTTCGTACACGCCTGCCGATCTTTCTTCCTTCTATCATCGTTCTTTTCGTCGTCGTGGCCTCCACGGCGACGATCTTCACGTCCGAATCGGTAAGAACAACGAAGATCGTTGTCCCCCGACCGAGGCGCGCACGTTGATTTCTATTTTTCGAGCTGAATCATCGATGTGCCGTTGATAAAGTCATCATTGGCTTCCACCGACAGTGATGGTGCGAATTGATTACGGACGTTTCGATCCGACGATAATCGCGATCGATCTTCTCGGCACGATCGGTAGAAGTGAGTCGTCAGGATCGATAAGACTGAAATGCGAAAGGTTTCGTTTGGAATCTCGCGGTCGTGGGTGCGCGCACGGTCGGCTAGCTCGAGGCACGATGCATCAACGCGTCTCTTACGTTGCCATGAACGCGAGTCCACCGACCAACCGATCGTCCGATTAAATATCCTGGCACGATGTCACCATTTGCAAAAGATAGGAAGATAAATCTCGAGTCCATCGAGTTGGGATTTAGAGAAGATTTCAAGCTAAGAGTTAAGTTCCATCTCGCGTAGCCGACGATTCGTGAGAATTATCGTTGAGAAATGATTGAAACTAGTTCGATCATCTGCGCTCTGTAATCAAGAACGTGGATGAATCTATCGAAGACAAAGACGTAGCTTCGTGGCGCAGCAACAAAGGCGAGCTCGACAACGGAGAAATCTTTAATAGTCTTACGAAGGCATGATTCAACAATACGATAAGACGGTCGTTGTGCTCGAGTACAAAGAGAAAAAGGGGATGCGATGATCTCGTCGCGGTAGGGGGAGAAGAGAGGCCTTAGTAACGCAAGAAAATGACCACTCGACGATCGTAAACAAATGCGTAAAGGAAGAGTTTATAATCGCGCGAGTTTGAATGAACGAGCACCGATTGGTTTGTTTTCATCGCTGACGAGAGATCGGCCGTCTCTTCGTGAAAATGATTTGGTGCGTCGTCGTGGTAGCGCCTGCACGACCCACGATTTATTTTCATTGCAAAAATCACTACGGTTTACGAAGTCGCCCAGATATTTATAGCGGCATGAAGATCTTCGGTATCTTTGCCGCGCTTCTACGCCGACCGATGACGGCGATGGAAAAAATTCACGCGGAAAGGTCGCGCGTATCGTCGAGATCAAAGGCGCTTCCTCCTAGGCAAGACGCGAACCATACGCGAGGAGTAACGATCGTCGGGGATAGTAGTTTCCACTAGATCGACTCGGAATCCAGTTAGAACGACGACCCTTCTTCTCCGCTCCACTATTTCTTCGTATCGAGTATATCGACGCTACGAAAATACGTACGATATTTTTTTATACGATTTTCAAAATAACCGACGTTCAAAAATAAAAGCTTTACAACTTTTAAAAACGAAGTCCCATATTTTTGTATACGAAAGACATTCGTATTGAATAGGGCAGTAGACATTTGACAATAGGAGTGCAAAGTGCAAGAGTGCAATCGTTGCGATTTGCTTGATAGGACTCGCCTAATTATTTCTTCGATAGACAATTTTTTTGTTTTTTTCTTCTAATTTGTTCGTAATTTATTTTTAGACAAATAAATTTAACGTTTTTCGACGAATCGATCCTCGATGCGTCCGTGATGCGTCACACGACGTTACACGCTCTTAAAGCCTAAGGCTAAGATAAATTATTAATTGCGACAGATATTTGATGTCATTGAGAAACGAAAGATTATCGAGACTCTTATTCCTCTTTCTGATCTTTTCACTGTACGCGCGCTCGATATTGGGAGAGTACGGCACCGTTTCTTCACGGCGCGGTTATTCTTCCGCCGCGTCCAGGTCTGGAGCCGATATAATCGAAGCACCATATGCCGCTGGATGGAAAAGATTACGTCGATAAGTCTTGACGTCGGGCGAGTTAGCACGAGGAAGAAACCATGATAAACGTCTTTCGGTCGTCGTATTTTATCGGGCTATTCGTAAAAAGCAAATCGCAGACGATGGACGTCGAGAATGTTTGAAAAACTGGAGCTGAAGGAAGGGGAGAGGATTTATCGAGAGACAAATATCGTATATTGATTCGACGGTGCGACACAATTCCTAAAGTCGATGATTGTCCGAGAGGAAAAGTTTCAAACTAACATCGAAAAGTTATATCGATAAGTTAATGCACACTTTCTTAATAAAAAGTTCGACGAACGAAAAGGCGACGAGATCGTCCAAACGTTATTTAACTAAATCATTGTGGCCACGGAATTTAGATGATCGATTGTTAATAACGATCGTTGATGCGAAAAAATATATATTCGATGAACTAGAAAAATTACAACGGTCCTTCGGAGGATTTCCTCGTATTCCCAGTGGAACTAGTTTCGATTTCTCAGAAATCAAGGAAAAGACCATGAAAAGTGCGAAACCGAAAATGCGAATGACGTACAAGACGCGTACAGGCAACGGACATAAATTAATAGGGTAATATAACGAGGCATAATGAAGCGCAATAGCAATTTCACCTCTATTTCTGAAATGACATTACCTGGAAAAGGCGATTCCGTCACAGGTGAATCATCACAACAAGGAACGACGATTAGTCAGTTGCAGTATTTCAACCTACTGAATTTGACTTGCCAAAATCTAATTCTAAACTTCGTCATTGAAAGCTTTCGTATTTATCTGCTGTCCGAAAGATTTTAAAGGCGTATCGATCGTCATTCGTTATTCGGCATAACGAGCGAATTAAACGTCAAACGCATGTGTCGGCATCGTCACGAGCTGACAAAAATTAAGAAATATAAATAAAAGTGATGTCACACTGACGATTCCTACACGTATTCCGATCGATCAACGATCGAGGTCCTGTCGATCGTACGACGAATTTAAAAAAATCGAATTAAAAAGAACGACGTAACGAGAGAACTCGTAGCTCGCGTAATATGTTCAAGAACGATTTGTAACTCGAGCACGCACACGCTCCTCGCGTAAACAACCATTCCACAATTCCTACGACACGGAAGGACAAAGGAACGAAATCTTTAGACGGAAAACATTATCGAAGTCTCGATCGAATGGCGATTTCAATCCCGTAACGATAAACAGATAACGTTAGAAAATAACGAAACTCTGAGCGAATAACGGAACGCGTTGGACACGAGCGAATTCGAGAGAGAGAGAGCTGTCATTCGTACCAAAGCACTGTCTGGCAGGGAAGGAGAGAACGAAAGCGCGCGCGAAAAAGAGAAAAAGAGAGAGACACGCACACGCGAAATAAAAATAGGAAGGGGAAACGAGGCGGTTTAGGACTTGCGTCAGTGTGCCTTCCTGTCGAGCGTGGTAAGATAGAAGGCTCCGGCTAATGGCTATTAATTAGATAAATGTTCGCTATATTAAGCGTCGGTAATGGCCGGCGATCGAAATAGCCTGGACAGGATAAAACGCAATTTCGGTTTGTCTCGATGCGAGATCGACCGCGGCCCGGTCCAAAGTGGATAATGCCTGCCACGAGAAGACGCGGCTCGACGATTTTGCCCACTCAAACTACGATACTACTCGAATTATTATCCTCGACGAAGAAGTACAAGCGATACCGCGACGTGCCGCGACTCGACGCACGCATCGAGATCGTCCGTTGTCCGCGAATAAAATTCGTCCGGTCGATTCTCGGCAGACCGGGATCGTCGCGCGTCCGTGCAGGCACGGGCCGTGACTCCTTGGGGAATCGCAGTTGGTCGCGCACCGAACCACCCATGGACCAACGAGACGGCGGCGGCGGTGGCCGCACACGCACCTTCCGTAACCACTTCCACTTGCTCGCCGCCGCGAAATACGACGCGCGCGTAAACCTTTATTTACGCGCGAAGACGCGCGCACCGATAGATTTTCTACTGGTTCAAGGTCGTCGTCGTCATCATTGTCGTTACGTAGGCGGTTACGCAGCCACGCCGCGAAAGCGCGGGAGATTCGAAAGCGTCGAGTGGTCGAGCAGTCGTTTAATGAACCGCGGAAGAGTGCATCCGCAGAAGGAGCGTACTTCAAACTGGCGCCATGAGGTTCGACGTGGACGTGGGTAGGTGCGCGTACCTATAGTTAATACCGGGTGCCACGAGAAGGTAGTGCGCGGGGTATGGCGCAGGCGCGTACGAGGATCCCAACGAAGCGTCTACTCGACGTTGACGTCGTCATCGAAAGATCGCGCATAGAAGCGGCAAAGAGCCGCTAATACGAGTTTCAGCGCGACTCTCGTCGAACGAAGATCGCCGATTGGACGAACGACCTACTGCGCAAGAATTTCGAGCTCGCCTTCGTCCCGTGCGAGAGGAGCGCCGCTGCGTTTCCTCTTAGTTTGAAATTATTTCAGATGCGCGAGTGACATCGTCGGATGTCGAAGTTACCGCGAAGCTGATCGATCTGCAGCCACGATTCACGCGTTCGTGCTTCTAAATCGATAGTGGTCACGCTCCTGCGATAATTGATACGTGCTTCGTAGGATTAATGGTAATTAGCTGGAACGAAACGAAGGGTGTTTTGTTGGTAAATCGAATTTTGGCGGTCGAGTTAAAATGATGGGTGATTTGCTTTATGCGTTAGAATATCGATAAGATCGAGTCAACGTTTCTTACGCGACTTTATCCAAGAAACTTAAATCCGTCTCAAATCGATTCGAAAGGATAAAAATAACATTATCGTTGTCGCAATTACCGTATTAACGTCAAGCGTAATGCGAATTAATTTTACATTCGTAATTCGTCGATTGGATCAATTGTAATAACGATCGTCTTTCTCTCGTAGAACTGTAATTTCTCGTGACTTCTCGACCGAGCTTAGCCTTGCGCTAACGAAGCTATAATTGATACAATTACGCCGTCGTTCAGGAACAGTGCTACAACATGAATTGTATAAAAAAGGAACACTATTTTACGCGTGCCGAGGCAAACGAAATAATTTCGAGAAATTACCAACACGAATATAAACGCGGAAAAACTATTTCTATATTAATTATAAAAATGCCTTCTTCTAGATTAGATTTTCGAAATAACGATTCAATTCGAAGAAGAGGAAAACTTGCTTTATGTCGAGTAAAAGATAATGTTGCCTCCGTGTTGCGCTAGAATCGTTAGCTTTATGCCCGTCTTTTATGTTTCGCGTCTTCTGGAAATACGCGCGCAGATCTAAAATAACCGGAAGAGCGTACAAGCAAATGACCCCTTAAAAACGAAAGAATATAAATCTTAAGCGATCGTTACAATTCCACGGTTATTACCGACACTTTCTTCGATGATAATAAATCAGACGAGGCGGCTCTTATAAAAAGAGGTGGAACTAATTCCTCGTAAATAACGATCGCTAGCATTTTGCATCGGAACGATGCGCAGTAAATATTATCAGACACTTAAAGAAGAAAATACCGCTTCCCAACGTTGTCGCAACGATAACGTCGAAGCGACCAATCGATTATACTACGTTAAACGATGCAGACGCGATATCCGTAAAATACAAAAAAAAAAAGAAAAAGGAAAAGATTAGCTTCGTCGACTCGAGAACACCTTACCGACGTCCGATCGAAGAGCGTTTTGAATTATCTTCCTCATTGAAGGAAGAATATATAGACTTTTACGAAGACAGTCGAAAGAAAGAATCGTTCCAACTCGTAGAATAGAAAAGCAGCGTTACGGATTTAAGAGGGCGATAACGAGTAGATTGGCATCCCGCAGTTTCATTCGTCTCGTTATTTGTAGGCGAGAAACCAAAGGAATGAAGGATAAAATGATACGGAGAAAAGAGTAACGACACGAGCGATCGAAAGAGATACGCGGATCATTCCTCTATACGCGCTCGAAACGAAGGGAACGGTGGACCGACGTGAATAATACCATGGAAGTCAAATTTAATTTACGTTCAAATGTGACGTTACTCATGGACGTTCGGCATAATTTTGTACGTCTCGTGCGCGTACGAATGACATTCGTAATACGATTCCTTGGCATTTAGCTCGACTCGCACGGATCACGTGCTTTCGATTGGTCGTGCGTATGAATTTCACGCACCTGGAAGTCGAAAGAAAGACCCGAAACGAGTAAGGTGACTCACGAGAAACGATCGAGACGTCGAACAGAGAATCGTGAGACAACGACGTTTCGCATCGCGATGTAAATCTACGAGAAAGAAGAGAGAGAGAAAAGAAAGAAAAGAATTTAATTCTCAAGAAAAATCGTAAAACATTACGAAGCAAGAAACGATCGTATTGGAGCATCGTGAAATATCTGCTTCGATATTATTTCGAGAGAATTTCGGAATTATCGAAATATATTTTTTTATGACAATCGCGTAGGATTTGTAAAATTCGTTAATAATATTATAATAATCTGATAATAAGAATCTGAACGATATCCTTAACGACATTTTTTAAACGAGACACCTGTCGAAGCTACAAGTGTCGAGACGAAAGCAACTAATGAAAAGAGAAGATTGGCGGTAACAATAACAGCAAGGCTAAAATCTGTTCGCATCGACGTGCCAAACGAAAGTTCGATGTTACCTTCGTACCTGCGAATTCGTTTCTAAACGCACGCAACGCGTCGATGGTTTGTTCCCCGACTCTACAGAAATAAAACGGCTAGACGAAAATTTCCTCTATACAAGCTGACGTCTGGATCAGTTGTGCCTTTAAACTTTTAGATAGAAAGTTTTTGAGCGATAATCAATACCGTCGTGATTACATCGCAGGCAGTACCTTCCTAAAACTTAAAAATTACCTTTAAGGTGTGCGTCTTGCTATAAAATGTGAAAAAGTTAGACAATACCGGTAACGCGAATCGATTAGCTTTTTCCTGAAAAAAATGGAGAGTTTGTAAGAAGAAAAATAAGAAAGTGACATTTTTCCACTCGTTCCTTCGTCTAGGCTAGGCTTTTCGATATTCCAAGTGAAGTCACTTCCTAAATGATAAAATGGCGTACGAGACGAGGACACGACGACGATCGAGTCGTACGAGACAACTTGTCGTAAACAGTCCATTCGGTCGCGCTACTTCGCCTTTATTCGCGATGCGAACATCGCTAAACGCTCACCATGATGATTATAAATCGCTTCTAAGAAAATCGTCTCGTCGTTTTTTAAGGCGTTTTCGTATTTGTTCTCGGAAATCTCAATAATCATCGAAGATGTGTGATTTTACGTTACGTAATTCTCAATCGTTGGGTGATCGACGGTGATCCATCACATTCTATCCGAAGGCCTTTTCCTTCATTTCTTCGTTCTTTCATTTTTGCGAATTGTCTTGTGCTCCGACGACCCGCTTAATGCGTCACGTCTTGTCTAAAAAAGGTATATTCCTCTGATCCGATTTCATTTTCCCATGCAACATTTAATAGCTTATCAAAAGAAACCATATCGTGCCAAATTTATCCTGCTAAACCTTTTGTTGCGGCATTCCAGCGTTTTTGGGAACTGTGAATTTTTAAATTTTCCAAAGTTTTTAATTATCCAAAAATTCCCTTCAACCTAATCTCGATATCAGTCTGAGCTATCATCTATTGCAATCCCAAATCAAGTCATTCAGTTCAATCAAGTTCCTGACGTTTCTCGTTGGTCGAAGGATTGGCGATCGAGTATCGACACGCCTTATTCGACAGAATATTTTTCCACGTGTTTCAAAAGCACGTCGATCCTACGTGCACGAAGATGAAATACTATATTTGCCTCGGATCACCTTGGCAGTGACTCCCACCGTAAATTATTCCGGCAAGAACGCCCGGAAGATTTATTTGTCGTGTGCGCGCGCTCGTGTGGATATTTTGGCGTACACTTAGAAGCCGAGGGTAACTCAAAAAGTTATCTCTCTTGCCGCGTTTTCGCGTTATCGACGAGAAATGTCTTTCCATTCGACTGAAGATGGAAGGGATCGATTCCCCCTTCGTTCGACAAATCTCTCTAACCTTCAGGTTCACGATTGTGCCGAGAATGAAAGATTTTTCTCGATTCATCGAAAAATCCATTCGCGTATTTTCGGAACGGAGGTTCGTAAGTTTTCAATGCGATAATTTACCTAGGAACGACAATTAAATTTATTTGTTACTCGTTGTACCGTTTACTCTCGTATCGTTATTAATTAATAAAATTATAAAAAATACATCGAAAAATCTTAGCAAGTAATTGGACTTTAATTTGCAAGGAGAGAGTGTTTACAATTCATTAACACGACGATGACAGCGCGATCGATCGCAACGATTTGCTGTTACTTCGTACCGTTTGACTCGCGCGTCATAAAGGAAAAGTTTTTAGACGGTGCGCGCGTAAAAGTTCCGTTAAAATGGTATAAATTACGAGCGAACGCGACAAAAATATACAAAGGAAAGGGATAAACAGACTGGAAAAACGAAGGAGAACTGCAACGTCTCTACGTCATCCACGATCTTGGTTATCGTTCGATGTCAAAGTCCGTTCGAAAGAGCAACTACGAGAGCCGCTGGGATGAAATTATGAAGCGACAAAAGACGAGTGGATCGAAAAATCTTTCTCGGAGATTACGAATGCATGACGCATCCGGCCAATGTCTTCGCCGATGAATCCACGTTCTCGATAATAAATCGATGATCGAATGTGCCTACACGTGCTACCAGACAAAAACGTCGGTGCTTCGGATAAGATAGGAACAGTCGTTGTAATTTATCGTAATGTTTAACCGAGTGTCTTTCGTTTTGACTTCAAACGCGCGTGATGTTTTAATAATAATAATAATAATAATAATAATATAAATTATAACAATTTTTACGTCTTAAAGTAAACAATATAAAAGACAAAATACGTATAATGAGGAAGAAATAGAGAAAAGGTTCCTAGCATTGGCAAGAAGGTTCCATTATTCCCTTTCGAAGCCAATCGTCCTTATCCTTCCTTCGACCTTCACCTACGAAGTAGTTCCCATTTATCGATTGGCGTTTGTTTGTCGCGTGATTAAGTACGGCTGCACCTCTTTTCTCGCAGACAAGATTGGAATCGTGCGGCGTGATTCGTTCTCCCTTCCTTCCGTTCTTTAGAAATTTGTCCGAAGCAATCGTTCGACTTTACGACGAAGACGCCGTGCGATTTCATCGAAAATTCGAATCTCGCTCAAAAGTGGCACGGTGGATAATGGCATTATATCAAACTTACGCAAGTAAACGGGAAGACTTACTTAATGAAGCTATAACGCGTAATCAATCATCGATAATTATTTTTAACTCTTAACAATTAGTTTCATAAATGTCACGCTCGATATTATATAATTTATGTATTTATTAACATATAGATATGATCGAAGACATATAAAACTGTATACGTATTTAAAATACGTGGATGTATTTTATTCACATGCTCATCGATTAAATTGTCAGTTGAAAATGAATGTACAGACAAAGTTCAAAAGTTCCGAGACAAGATTGAAGGTCAAAAATATAAATCGTCGAAGTAAGACGACTTCTATAATTCGTTGATCGAATAGCAAGAAGAAATATGGATTTGTAAAATCGTACGTAAAATTTGTAGTCTTTTAGAAACTGTCCAATATTTTTAAGCGGATAAGTAATCGTCAATGATCAATAAAAACAGGTTTTTGTACAATGATATACAACGAAAAATAAATTTTAGCCACGCAATGTTCTCACTGTCGTCGATTTAGTGGAGAATAAAATGAAAATGTCCCAAAGAAGGAGGAAAAATAGACGATCACGCTTGACATTTCATTTAACTCCCTTACGAAATACAAGGACGAACTTCGTCGTTGATATTTGGGAGCAAACTTTCCTAAGTGGAACGAGTAAAGTTCAGCCTCGTTGATCCTGGCCTGAACCAATTCATTAAACGAATTAAAGAGAACGAGTTTTAAAAAATTGAAAAGAAAAACAAAGAACATTCCAGCATTGAAAGCAAAATATACGATCTCAAATGAAGTTATTTGGCTGACCAGATATATCATAAACGACAAAGTAAACTCACATACGCGTGTCGTAAATAACCGTCACACCTCGCATTGGTAGAGACGATAAAACGTTCGCGAAAGATAATGCGGTAATACGTTTTCATGTAAGTGTTAACGTGACTTGTCGAGTGTTTCGAGTTATCTTAAAAATTCCATTCCAAATGTCGCAGGTGATTGGTCATCGACGAAATTATATTCAAGGACTCCTTGATCGTTTGCCGCTATCGATTGCCTCGATTTACTGAGATTATCGATTAAAATTGATTTCGTGCTTAGCATGTGCGTACACAGCGATAGATAATTGTTAAATGAAAAGCGATTGTCAAATTGTCGCAGCAGGCAGAGTAGTCTTCGATATTCTGCTTGTCACGCGGTCTTGCATCATAATCCATAATTCGATGAATTCTATCGGTCTCTTCTAAGACCACTGAAAACTCATTATCCGTCTTCCGAGGTCGTGACAGGCAAAAGATTGAGATTTATCGAAATCCTGTAATTCTCTACACCCCAGTCGAGTGTTATCGCCTCTTCCGCATTCAGTACTACCTAACAAATTCAAAGACTTCGACACGATTTACGATTGGATCTAATCGAATCTCTAGCTTGTAGCTTCCTGCAGCCAAGTTTGGCTCTTCAGCCAAAACCGAATTCCATCGACGGAACCACCCACGTCTCGTCACCCCAGACTCTTTACGCTTTATTTAAAACGGAAGGGATCCCAGCGACAAAGTGAAAAGAAAGGGAAATTAAAAAATCGAAATCTTACGAGAAAGGAACCTCGTCATCTTCGGGGATCCGAACGCGATTCGAACGATCTTCGATCCTGGCATCCGGAGACGGAGGCGAAGGCGCGACGCCACTGATGGGCGACGCTTCACCCAGACCAAAAGACGTGTGTCTGCGAGGTCCCCGTCTCCTCATAGCAAAGTTCCTCTCTCTTGATGGGAATTTTGGTGTTTTCTTCTTCATCTCCGTCAGCTCTTTCACGGACACCTTGTCCTCGAGTACCATGTCGCCCGGTTTGCGGAAGGGCCACTTAAAGAGGGCCAAGCGGCCGCTGCTTTCACCACGACTTCCGGCAGCGCCTCCTTTGGCACCGTTGCCTCCAGCTGTGTCACTACGATCGCGAGTTCTTCCAGAACCGCGTTGTCGATCGGGTCGACGACGACGTGCCGACGAAGATGGAGACGAAGAGGTTCTAGCACTGAAACGATCCACGTTGGTAGCACTGTTATTATCATCGATG
>JAITYT010000974.1:1011543-1050979 GCA_025433975.1 Liostenogaster flavolineata | reverse complement strand
TGTCATTTCGAAGTAGAAACGTTAATCGTTGATATTTATTATCGTTATCGGATGCTTTTATATACAACTGTTTTTATTTCGGGTCTTCGATGCGTCTAAGCGTCTAAGCCACGGGCAACTCCGACTAGCGCGGTTAATTCTACTAATAAATTATCGTGATTTATTCTACGTTTTTATTCCATTTGCCGTATCTTGGAAATATACGGTCGATACGCAGGCGTGAAAAATATTTATGCATCGTTGAAAGTTCCGTTGAAAATTCACTCGGTTCGATATTTCTTGGATATTGCGAGCTGCGAGAAAAGAGCGAGATCGGACACGACGTTATTATTCGTACGAAGAGATCGACAAGATTTCAAGATCGTGGAAATTCGCAACGGAATTCAGCCAAAACGAACGGAATTTAATCGTCCTTTTTTCACGCACGCTCGATAGACCTCTTCGTAGGGTTGATGTACGAATGACAGAACGAAACAACGATTTTCGCTCGACGCGAATATCGTGGAAAAATGCGATCCAGTTCCCGGAGATCCGGCCAGGAGGCGAAATTGATGGCTCTCGCTGTCTCACGGTACGACAACGGTAATCGAGCGTTAAGAGCGCCACGGTTGAAAATCGAGCTCTTACCGACACCTTGTTGCTCTATCTCAAGGTATAATGCGCTTTCAAAGAAATCATATTAACAGGTGGATTATCAAGACGATCGTATATAACCCAGCTGCGCGATGTCACGCCACGTTTTACACAAACGTGGAACATAATTCACGCGATAAAAAACACCGTGTCTTTTCATCTCTAATTTAGTACATAGCGCTCGACCAACGAAACACACTGTACGGCTAACGAGTGCGTAGTCGAATCAAACTCGCAAACATCCTACGCGCGAATTGATCGAGATTTCCTTTTTGAACGGTGCCTTTTTGGAATATAAAAGATAAATATTGTCAAATGCAAATTGTATAATTTTTAAGATTTACGTAAACACGATTGTATGGTTAGATTATTTCAAGAGCGAAAATTTCAGGCAATTGAATAATTCCACTTGAAAAAAGCGATCGTCTCGTCCGATCTTTCGTGTATTACATTGGCCAAACTGAGAAGCGAGCAGAAAGAAACTGTGACAAGCTGCGGTTCGACAGATCGGAGGGAAAAAAGGCGATAAAGAAAACACGGTTCGTCGCACTTTCGTCATCGTCGTCGTCGACGACGGCGTCCGTTACTCCCGGATTCTTGAAAGTGCTCCAAATGATTTAACGGTGTGCGTTCGCGTCGAGCGCGAGTGTGTTGGAGAAATCCGATAATCGTCCCAAAAATAATGTCGACCGAAGTAAATCCGAATATATGCACGTATACGCAAAGAATGGCGCCAGGTTAACCTGAATACTTAAATATCATTTCGTACGGTAGAAATAAGTAGGGCGTATTTAACGCGCTTCCATTCGCTCGAAATTCCACGAAATACGTTCGATCGATCGATCGATCTTTGAAAGATCTTCGATAATTTTCAAATCGACGAAAAATTCTACGAGGAAATTATAACTCTGTCTTTCGAATCAATGCTATTAAAACTTGGACACTTCGAAGCCGTAAAAACGCCTTTCCAAATCTGTAAATCTCGATCGAAATCCATCGACGATCTTAAAAATTCCCATAACTTATCGAACTCGAAACACCGTGACATTCCCCTTCTCTCCGTTCTAGTCCTTCCTATCGATCATTTTCTCCCCATTTCTCCGTTTCGTCGAACGAAAGCGCGTGGTTCGATGCGCTCGAATCGTAGGTGGTTGGAAGACGACGTCGCCGTTGATAAAAGAGAAGTCAACAAACGAGAAGAAAGAAATGTTTAAAGTATCCGAGGAAGAAGCTCGGGGCGATGGAGGGGATGGAGGGGAGGAGAGAGAGGCAGAAGAGAGCCGAGACGCGTTGGATGCGTTGAAGAACCTTTACGAGCAGCATATATGGTCGGTCCGCCCACGTGTAACAGCTCGTTTACCGGCGACATCGCCAAATATCGCGTAGACCGACGCGGTACGCAACCTGGAAAATATGCCGACGAGAGACGTACCTCGTATCCTCGGCCTCTCTCCTGCCTATATATAGTAATCCTGAATAATGATCTCCGGGCTCGATGTCCTCTCTAATTAACATATTTTTCGTGGCCGTGCTGGCGGAGTGAAAGGGTCGACGCAGCGCGTCTTCCTTTGACATCCTCCTCAAGGTGGCTCACCTGCGTGAATCACGGGACGATTTTCAGCAAGCTGCCCGACTCGCCGAGGGAAAAAAGAGGAATGAAGGAAGATAGGACGAGCTCGCTTCGTCCTGCTCGGCCGCGTTGAGAGAGATCTTTCCTTCGAGGAACCGCCTGCGCGCGATCAGACGAAAAAGGAGAGAAGGAACGAACGAAGACGAAGGAGACTTCGCGAAGTTGCTCGCGTGTTCGTAGAAATCCGCGTTTTAATTATAAGGGTGACGAAATCCGCCCGGTTCAAGCTCCAAATTTCGATAATTTCGATTTAAAAATTTACGTCCGCTAAATTCGCACGATCGAACGAGTTCCGGCAAATCTCCGTTTCAAAGATATCGGCTCTATCTTTCGTAGAATGTGTAGAATGTAGTTTAAAGCGGAGTTGGAGAAACATGCGAGATCGATAAAAAAAATTCGAGGAAAGAGAGAAAGTATCGCTGCCTAATAATAAGCGTTTTAATTACAAGGGTGACGAAATCCACGCGGTCCAAATTCGAATTTTCCTCGTGAATTCCCTGAATTCGATTAATCGTACAGATAAAAATACTTGAAAACTTACGCTTATGAAATTCGTACGATCAAACGAGTTCCGGCAAATCTGTACTTCAAAGGTATCGGCTCTATCTTTCATAGAATGTATTGAATGCAGTTTGAAGTTGAGTTAGAGAAACATGCGAGATCGATAAAAAGAGAACTCGAGAAAGGAGAAGAAGTATTGCTACCTAAAAATCGAGAAACGATCTTTAAAAACGAAACAAAAACGAAAAGATATCGCGAATTTTATCGTTTCTGGGAGGCAGCGAGTCTTCGAAAGGTAAAAATTAAAAGGAGATCGATGAGTCGAGTGACGTACTCGTGGCATTGCGAACTCGAAAAAACCTAAAAGCGCGACTAAATGTTCACCACCGATGATTAATTGCTGCCATCGAACACGGAGCTTTTACCGGAGATGTACAGGTGGGTAGAGAGAGGGCGGTAGGCAGAGATAGGTACAGGTAGGTCAGGCAACGTCGTACCGGAAATACGGTCTAACGGACGATCGTTAATAACGAGACACTAACCGTGAAAGACGCTTAACCGTTTCGTGCTTGATCGTCCGAGTGTAACGAATTAAATAAACAAATGCACCTTTATGGGATACTCGAAAGGTATGTCACGTACGAAAGACGTCTAAATCCTACGAGAGGAACGAGTGCTTTTCTTTCTTCTTCGATAGAGAGTAAAAATTCTAATTCTTTACGAAGGCTTGTTCTTGCACGAAGGGCTCTTTTTCTGTTCTACGTTGAATTAACGACACGATAAATAATAATAGATACGATAAATCAGACATTGTCCGAAGAAGCTACAAAAATTCATCGATTCGAAGCTATTTTTTGATTATAAGAGGCAAGCGACGCACGTTTTACCATAGATATAATTTTTTAAAAGTTAGGTTAGTACGCGGAGAGTTCGTTAGTATTTTTCCTTACGATCAATTTCGAACGTAATCCTGGATACAACGGAGGATCAATGATTACTGTACGCTCGATTATGATAAAGAAACGTTCCACAAGGATATCGATCGATTCGTACTGGAATAAACTCGAAGCTTCTACCCTTGCATTGTTGGCATGCTCGTGCGTTTCGGTTAGACGACGTTAGGTCGGAATGTACGTTGTTTTTT
Source organism: Liostenogaster flavolineata (assembly GCA_025433975.1). Classification (NCBI taxonomy): domain Eukaryota; kingdom Metazoa; phylum Arthropoda; class Insecta; order Hymenoptera; family Vespidae; genus Liostenogaster; species Liostenogaster flavolineata. The sequence continues at coordinate 1,047,071 of JAITYT010000974.1, read as the reverse complement.
TTGGAACTACGGGGATTGGAAAATTGAATGAGTAACGTTTCTGTATGTATTAACACAATTTTAATACAAAACTTGCTACATTTCTTTCCAACGTATATCTACGGACGTGAACGAAATAACAAAAGGAGGGAAAGAGAAAAAGAAAAGAGTAAACTAAAATTAAAGTTACGCATTCGTTCTTACCGCTTACAATCTACGCCTAATCGCTATCGTAAAAGAACGAATTTAAGATCCATCGAAACACTCGCGAAGCTTTCGCCTCCGATCTCCTTCGAGGGAACCTCGAGTCATTTCCTTTTTCGTAAAAGTGAGAACGTCCATATAAAAACGAAAGCAACGGCATGAAACGACGCAAGGCGCGAAACTTTTCCAACGACGTTTAAAAAACGAATGGTAAAAGAGTTCGAGATGCAGACGCAACGATATAAAAATGGCACGATCGAGACGCGAGAGTTCACCTCCAACAACGACCGCAACGAACTCTTAAAAACGCCAATTGCTCAGCGATCATTCGAAACTCCTCTGGAGAGTGTGCCAAGTTCACCTCCTCCAACGATTAATGAATATCGCCTCGCGTTTCTGTATCATACTCGTGCTATTGAACGCGATAGACTCGTGAAAGTGCCATACCCCTTCGCGATAATTCCAAACTCTTCTCGAGGGTGTGGTGCCACTGGCGACCCTTCCAGAAGGTACGACACCGTCCCTCGGGGACGACCTAAACCATCCACGCCCGTCCTCCATCTCCTTATCCTCCTCCGCCTCCTCCTCGTCCCTCTCGTCCTCCTCGTCGCCCACGTCACCCTCGTACTCGCTGTCCTCGTCCTGCCGCTTCTGGTATCGAGGAACCATCGCCTTCGAGCTAGAGTCCATCTTCCGAGCAGCGCCAGGGGTCTCCGTGCGACGTCGGCGTCTTTTCTCTAAGCCAAGGGAATCCTCGGGGCTGCCGCGGATTCTGATAATTGTCGCGCCGTTTCGCTCGCGCGTCGAGACCAATCTAGGCTGGGCGGAGTCGTCTCCATTCCCCTCGGAGGCCACGTTGCTCGATAGGAAGCGCGAACGCGACAGGTTCTGCCTGTCGCGAAGATTCTCGTCGACGTGGCCGCCGTGCCTGGCCTCTCTTAGGCAAGAACCCTCGTTGGAGAAAGCCAAGTCGTCCTGGTGATGGCCGACGATCGTCGTACCGTGGCTTTTCGCGTTTTCACGAAGGTACTTGGCCGAGAAGAGCCTGTTGCTCTCGTGCCAGGCCTTTCGATCGTTCGAGATGCCGGCGGAGCCGTCCTCTCGTTTGGGTGGTGTCAGGGGCCTCGAGTGCCTCGGCGATCGCTTCTCCAGGCTATCCGCGCCTTCTCTGCTCCTAGAGGAGGATCGTCTCCTCGAGGAGTCCGTCGCTTCGTCGTTCTTCTTCTTTATATAGTCGACGTAGTATCGTGGAGTCTCGCGACTCTTCGTTTCGAAATTTCGCCTTTCCGTTGGCGTTATCCTTCCTCTGCCTCCCTCCTCCATCTCCTCTTCTTCATCCTCATCCCGATCCTTGCCAAATATTCGCTTCAATTCGGCATCCACCAAGCCGAAGGAGTCTCTCCTAGTTAGCCCTTGCTGCTCCTGGTCGTTATTACGATCCTTGAAGGTGATACGCTTGCCCGTATCCCCGATCTGATCTCTCGTCGTGGACCTGCCGAACTCCAAAGACTTCTCCTTCGAGGAGAGATTCTTCTTGCCCGGTTCCTCGTTGGCCCGACGAGCATCGTTGTAAGCGTTTCTCTCGTACTCGAGGCTATCCGTTCCGTAAGGAGTCCTGGCATCGACGTCGTTCCTTCGATCCACGAAGGCGTGATTGCCGTTCTCCTTGAAGGATTTCTCGTCGTCGAAGGAATTCTTCCTCATGGAATCTAGCTCGTAGAGATCCTTGAAGGAACTCTTTCCGTCGTTGCCTTGACTACTCTTTATGGAACACCTGATAACACCACCCTCGTTGTCGTCCTTTAAACAATTCTTCCCGTGGAATCCACTGTTCTGATCCTTGAAGGAGGATTTCCTCATGATTCCGGACTCCCGATCCTTCGAGCTTTTACGCGACGCGTCTACCTCCTTGAACGAAATTTTCCTAGCGACTTCGCGACCGCGCGACTCCTCCCGCCTCGACCCGTGATCGTAATCGAACTCCTCCCTCGGTGATTGCCGTCGATAAGCGAAATCCGTGGATTCCCGCCTGTAATCCTGGGCCACTCTCTCGCATCGATGGATTCTGCCATCCAAGTTCTCGGGGCTCCCCTCGTAAATGTAGCTGCGTCTCTTCGAATTGTCCCTCGAAGGTCGAGATCGATCCACTTCCACGTCCTTGTTGGCCCTTCTTCGATGATTGGCATCGTTCCTCCTTCGAGGGGCATCGCGAGTCACGAATTCGCTTTCGCGTTCCAACACCATCGCGCAACAGGAATCCCGATCGTCTTTCAAGGCGTTCCAACCTCCACGATCGACTCTGCCAAACGATTCCTCGGTCTGTCGACCGGCCTTGCTCCTCGAGGGGCGCCTATCGTTATCTCCATCGTTCTTCTCTGTACTCCTAGAGCGTCTATTGGCCGATCGATCGACATCGACTTCGTCGTCGTACTTGTCGGTTAAACGCGCGTCCTTCGACACCCGGTTCCTATCGACGCGCTCCTTACCACGAACCTCCAGCGAGGTTGCATCAACGACCGATCGAGGATCATCGTTGCCCGATCTGATCGCCTCCTTGTCCGGACTCGTCGAAACCTTCCGATCCCTCTTGGATCTGGATTTACCGTCCTCTCGAGACTTGAATCGCTCGATCATCGCTCTGATCCTGCAATCGGGCGACTTGTCCTCCATCGCTAGGTTCTCTATCTCGCGCAGGAGCAGGTCTCTCTCGTTGACGACCATGCAATCCTTTTTGGTATCACCGTTTCGACCTAACCTCGAGGATTTATCAAGGTTATCCTCCTCCCAATCGTTCTTCTTCCGTGATCTCTGGGAGGATCCAGCGTGATGTTCTCGATCGATCGAATCTCCCTTGACGTCCTCCTCCCTCGTTGGATACACTACGCGCACCACCTCCTTTTGCCTTTCTTGTTTCGCACTCTCGTAGCTCCCGTTCGTCACGCGAGAGTCGTTCTGACTTTTCTTCTTACGTTTGAGTCCGTCCTCTTTCGCGAGGATGTCCTTTATGTCCCAACTTCCGAAGTGTTCTCTGCTCCTTTTGTAGAGTAGATCGGGATCGTCCGTGTTTTCCGCTCTGCAATCGCCGCCATTTCTCTCCGATGTTTCATGCCTCATCGATTCGAAGCGATACGCGCCTTCTCTCGAGACGAGCTTGCTCTGTCTGTCCGGTTCGACGTGGTAACGATCGCCCAGGAAAGAAATCGTTTCCGGGCGTTCCCTCAGTTCCGCGGGGCCGCGAAGACGAGACGACATTTTCTCCGAGTACTCTGACACTCCTTTGGCAAGAACGGTTTATCGAAAATTCATCTACGAGTAGGCCGAGTCTTTGCTGTTCTCGACACGTGGAAGTCGACGATCTTCGTTGTTTTAAAGAGAGAGAGAGAGAGCAGGAGCTTTGAAGACGAGGATCCAAAATCACAGCGACGACGACAGTGTCAGAAAAAAATAAACGAACGAACGCGTGACGCTCGGCACCACGAGAAAAACGACTTATAGCGAAGGATCGCACAGCACCGAGGCTTCGCGTGGACTATACGGCCCTCGTGTCTTCGGTGAGTCCCAATGCGTGCGAGAAACTTGTAGCACCGTTCGACGACCGTCAGGAGCAAGTCAAGAACCGACGTCGCTCGATGAGAACTGGACAAGAGTTTAGCTGAAGTAAGGCTCCTCTTTGGGCCCTTTTTTCCAAAAAGTCCCAATCGTTTAGAAAAATCGTTGGATGCGCGTCGAATTCAAGACGGACGGACGATGAGTAGAAAGGAGCGCACAGCACCGATGCTTCGCGCGGACTGTAAGGCCCTCGTGTCTCCGATGGGTCCCAATGCGTGCGAGAAACTTGTAGCACCGTTCGACGACCGTCGGAGCAAGTCAAGAACCGACGTAGCTCGATGAGAACTTGACCAAGAGTTTCGCTAAAGTAAGGCCCCTCTTTGGGCCCTCTGTTCGAGAAAGTCCCAATCGCTACGAAGAATCGTAGGATGCGCGTCGGACCCGAGGCGGACGGACGATGAGTGTAAGCGAACGCGCGACACCGACGTCTCGCGACGACTGTAAGGCCCCTCGTGTCTCCGGTGAGTCCCAGTGGGCGCGAGAGAGTGCGTGCGCGGGCGTGACGCGCGATCTTCGGTAGCAGTGGCGTTCGACCTCCGTGAATCGAGAACGAGCACACGCTTGGGACCGTAAGGCCCTTCTTCTCTCGCGACGATAGCGACGGGAGTTCCAGTTACTCCGTCGAATCGTAGGATGCGAGGCACGACGACGAGCTCCTCGTGGGCGAAGGCGAACCGACCACGTCTCGCTGCAACGGTAGCGAAGCACCTACGCGATTTCCTCGTTAATTCTTACGGTTTTAGTCGACGAGCCTCGTGGCCCGGACTACGTCACTGCGCCTGGGACTACCGGGCCCCTCCGCGTACTTTCCGCTTAGAATCTTGGCGCTCGTGAGATTCCGCGCGCGAGAAGCGTCGCACTGACGTCACTCGGCCCCCACTCCTTCCTCCGCAGTTCCACCGAATTTGTTACACACGTATATCCAATTAATCCGACAGAGATCGCGAAAGCTTCTACCTATCGTGCGTCACGCGCAATGGCGTCGGCATATCCCTCCCGCCTGGTGCGTGTCTTCTGCCCGTTGGATTCCACGAACGCGACGTGGATTCCGGTTAAACCGGAAAAAACGATGGCGCGACGTTCGATTCGACGGCAATCGCCAGTGTATCCTCCTCCTATCGACGTCGATGACACACGCGTCCTTCTCTTTCTTCTTATTCGTCCAACTCGGCGACTATGACGAAGAGATTTCGGTGGAACCGCTCCGAAGCTGAGGTCCGATGGAGAGAAGCGCGGTCGCGCCAACGTCCGCGTCACACGCAAGATAGAAACGAGCATGCAGCACTGACGTCTCCCTGGGACTGTCGGGCCCCCCGTCTTCCCCCGTACGCGTCCTCCAGTGACGGTGGCTCCATGCACCAAATCGTAGGACGAGTGCGACGATCCCTACTACCACGGTGACTCCTTTTCCGTGAGCAAACTGCTCGCCAACGAGGGAGAGGGAGAGAGAGAGAGAGAGAGAGAGAACGAAGAAACGAAGGAACGAGCAGACGACCCTGAAAGTCGTTCGTGGACTTTCACGAACGCGAGCAGTTTGCCGGTCGGAGTCACCACGAGAGTGTGCAATAGAGGAGAGCGTGTTCTCCACCTCTCCTCCTTCGTCCACTCCTTCTCCCGCTTCCCTTTCTTCCTCCTCGTTCTCCAGACTCCTTTCCTCCTTTCATCCACACGGTCCTTACGTCGCCACCTCCGCCTCCGTGTCCTCCGGTCCTCCCCGAACGAAGCGAGCCGCAACAGCGGACTCGATTCCGCCGTTAATCTGCCGATGGAGATCGTTCGAGAGCTTCTGCCCGTACCGCGATCCGCGCGAGCTCGACCTTGTCATACTTCGAGCTTCGACTCTTTTCACTGGCGCGTTTGGAAAAGCGTTTCCACGTGAACGCGATACCGCACGAAATACATTTTTTTTTTCTTTTTTTTTGACGAAGGTTAGAGGGAAAATCGGTTAGTTCGTCGACGAGAGGAATATCGAACGCGCTTGCGTTTCGAGCGTTTCCGTAAAACGTCGGCTGTAAAGACGCGAAGAGTTTCTGGGAGAATTTGGTTAATCAGGCTGGAAAGTCGTCAAGCGGAACTGCGTCGGTCGTTTTCGATAGAATTATCTTTTAATTTAAAGCGAAATTCCAGGTAAATAAGACCGTCTTTTCGTTTTACTCTCGGAAATACGATGTTGCATTTCGTATCTCACTTGGATTTCGACGTGATGTCCTTCGGGGGAGAAAGTAATCTGCCTCTTTGAGGAATCCCTTCGGAGGATATCTTCGTGGATATCGAAAATCGAAGGACAGTCGCGGCCATCAACGAGAATACGAACACCTAAAAAAATATCTTTCGCCATATCTTTTCTATTAGGTTATTTAGCACCTATTTATGGTCGATCGCGATAAAACTCTCGGGAGGCGGTAACGAGACAGCCATCGGGAGAGGGGGGGAAAAACAGGAGAAGCATGAGAGAAAAATAGACCAGAAGGAGAACCGAGAAGAGACCCTTGAAATCACGGCTATAGCACCGGCTCGTAAACTCTCAGTTTCTCTTATCTATACTTCGGAATGAGAGAGTTTCCTTGAAATTCTTCGTAGGATCGGCCAACAACGAGAGGATCTACGCGTTGTTTCGCTTCCTTCTCCTTTCTAATAATTAAAAAATAATAATAAACGGTCAATTCGAAGAAACGTCCTTTCACTTTCGTCTCGGTGAACCCAAGCAAGGGAACCAAATTCGATAAATTATTCCACTAGCAAAATATACGCGAAACGTATCACCTACGGTCAGGATGAATAAGCATGGACTTTCCTTCTATGCTGATTCGATACATTTCGCAAAAGGAGATCTGTTACAAATTGGAATTTTGCAACGGTGCAGAAATGACGCGATCGCTTTGTAATTGATTCCGTCAGCGGCTAACGCGAGATCGGTTGACTCCTTCGCAAGGTACACGACGTTATAATATTCGTGCCTACTTTTACGAATTTTAATAAACGCGCTCTTCGTTAATATCAAACTTCATACTGGTTCACACTTTGGCAGTTAAACTCTTTTACGCAAAAATACAGGGAGTTTAATCTTTCATAGTTCTTTGACGCGAATTACTTTCTATTCGTACATTGTGAATAAATCGACTATGCAAATGGCCGTCATCTCGAGTGAAATCACGTTACGACCTGCTCGCGTGCGCGCATTTACGCGCGTGTTCTGCACAGTTACACGTTTGCAATATACACTCGAACTATGTTATCTCTGCGTTAATTCGTCTGGTAGCTTATAATTCGTCTTGTCTTGTACCGATATTTTTTTGGTATTTCGAATCCTCTGAAACGTTCGTCTATAACACTCGATATAGTGCGAGGTTCGACTATTACGCAAATCGCTTTTTTCCCCGAACTTCTTTCGTCGACCAGATTTCAATGAAGACTGGCGTTGATTGGCGTAGGATTCGAAGGATCGGGAAAAGTCGAAGTCGAAACGCAGAAGTAAGCGGCAAAATAAGAAACGTCGATAAGAATACGTCCCTTGATATCGCCGTGGCTTAATGAGCAACGCACGATAATTGGACGTAAGAGTTCTTTCGTCCGCGTCGAAAAAGCTCGTAAAGCCGGTCTTTTACCAAGCGCCGGAGAGGGGAGGAGATGGAAGGAGTGACGGCAAAACGTTTTCTGCGTTTCGTTCCACCTGGTGAGAATTATTCCGGAATTATTAAATCGTTGTAACTTTTCTAACAAATCCAACAGTCGAATCGATCTTGCGTTTAATTTTGAGAAATCCATCTATCGTCGGGTTCGACGATCATTCGTCGTGCTATTGCAAAAGCAGTTTATCTCTTACGAATTTCTTACTAAGTTTGGTCGTCTGTCTCGTCATTCTATTTAAAAAGACAAGTTCTACACCTTGGTAAGACATTTTTGATTTACCGATCAAAATCGATGCGAATTAAATTTAGATCGATTAAATTTAAATTATTAGGTTGGCAGCTAAGTTCCCGCCGCTTTCTTTTTAAATTTTTAAATTAAAATATTCTAAAACTGAATAAATTTAAAAAAAAGCGGAGGGAAGTTAGTCGCCAACCTAGTAGATTAAATTTAATTTGGATTAAGTTTAGACTCGAGGTGACCAATCGTTTCCACGATGTTTGATGGCCATATCGATCGAATGAAATCGACGAAAGAAAAGATCGCGAAGGATGCGTCTCGGTAAGGTTTGATGACCACTGGTTAAAAGTATTCGTTCGTTCCGTAGTCGGGAAGAGCAGGTGGCCAAATGGAACGGCTGCACCCTGCGTTACCCGTTTGCCGAGCGCGGCCACGCAGGGCAGAGGTACGTGGTTACGTGCGATTTTACGATTACGAAAGCGAGGTGGAAGGGCCGCTTATCCATAAACCGTATAGTACGAAACGTTTCCAGGTACGTTGGAGCGCCTTGGACCGTTTAACGGGTCCACGAGCTACAAATTACCGCGATTAAGTTCCGTTTCGCCAGAACCGATAGCCCCGGCGCTGTTCTGACCAACGAGAGCTATTGCGAGCCAGTTGTTGAACGTACGCGAGTCGCCGATCGGCACGAAGAAACCGGGTGAAGGGGCTCGAACGATCCGTCGCGCGTCGATCGACTTTGTCGAAATTTTCGAGATTTACGAACGACTCGCTTAAAATTCTCTCGTAAAATCTCTCTTAAAATTGGTTTGGCGTCGATTTTTTTTAAATAATTTTCAAAAATACTCTTTTCGATCTAAATCGAAAATACCGATTTTAGCGGAAATTACCGATAGACTTGATGGAAAGGCAGATCGAAGAGGACTTTGAGAGAGAAAAAATCGATTTTAGCTTTCGAAGGAGAAGAACTTTTAAATCGTCGTCGCGTAAATGCGACGTTTCTCCTTGTTGAGAGAACGATTAAGAGACGAGAGCATAGCAAGGGGGACGCGGCGCTTAGAAAGTGAAAATAGGAGAAAATAATCGCCAAGACCACAAAATAAAAATGAACTCGAGCGCGTCTGTCGATGGCCGTTTAGCACGAGCAAAACGCGCTCGAAGTATACCAGCCAAGTCGCCTGGATAAATTAGTCCGATGAAACACGTGCGAAACGAAGCAAAAGCATGGTAAAACCGTGGTAAAGGTAAGGTACGAGCAAGAAAGCCTTAACGGAGATTGGAAAACGTAGTGGAAGGAACGAGAAAGAACGAAAACGAGAACAGAGTTGCGAGGAATGAGAAAAAGAGAGATAAATCGACGGATCGACAGGCAAACAGAGAAAATTGTCATTTAATTTTATTAATGTAATCATTTTTTCTTCTCGTTTGTCATTGAGAACAGCTAATTATCATACGCGAATGCGTAATATATCGTAGGATAAAATTAATAATGCGTTATACGTAAACATTACGACCTTTCTAAAATTAAAAGTACATATTATAAAAGTCGAATCTTAAATTCGTCTCGCGATACAAAACGAAGAATTTGAATTAAAAAATCCTTGCACGTTGAACTAATAATGTCGACCACTCGTATAAAGTGATTTCAAATATAATAATACAATGATTAAACATTAATATAAATACATATTTTCCCCCAGGAGACAAAACACGACGCCCGGTGAGACAAAATAGCAAAAAGCTGACTAAAAATCGAAAAATAAAGTTTCAAGAGTGGACATTTTGACTACGAAGATCGATGGAGAAATGTTTGGCGCACGCCACAGGAAAAGGATCTATTTTTACTAACCTTGAAATTATTTAATGTCAAAGTTGACCTTCGTTCCAAATGCACGCATAGCGAAAAGAAGAAAAAAAACGTAAGCCTATTTCTGTATCGAATAGCTTCGAGACGATTTTTTTTTCGCAACGTATCGATCAATTTGACCGACTACTTCGAATATATAGAAATGCATTCAAGTAGAGGCCAAAAAGAGGAGGAGTAGAAATCTGACATACTCGTACACGTATTCCATTTCTAATCACAGGATGAAGATCCTTTCGTCGTTGGATGAAGAGCGCAGCAAAATAGAGCGGACGTGCTGGTAGATTCTTTTTCGTCGAAGCTCCGGATACGGCCCTGAGTGTGGGTCGAGACAAGGTTCTGTCACAACGCCCCCGCCTTTTACAAGTCGTGCTCTGACCACACGGTGAACGGGACCTTACGTATCTACTACGTAACGACCTTTTCGCCCGAAATGGCAGTACCAAGGGGACACGAACGTTTTATCGTCGTACGAGTCTCTAAGATCGATTCTGTCTTCGATGGAGCGACAATGCCGACTGGATGCACGCTGCTTTCATGACTTAGGATTCGAAACGCAGGTATTGTTACGATACTACGTCGAAAACAGTTTTGAAAGCGTGTAAACTCGCACAGTGTTGAACAATTATTTTGAAGAAAACGTCGAAATTAAAGATAAATTGTTTTTCGTTCGACAATTTTACAGACGTTGTTTGGTCGGTTGCGAGAAATTAAAAGATAATACGAGACATCGTACGAATGATAATAATGTATTTCAATGAAAATAATTTCAGTGTAAAAGATAATAAATGAAATATCTTAGTAAAAAGTTTGAGATCTCACCAATCGTTCTAATAACGCGATTTTGCGAATTATCGAACGACAGAAAACGTAAAGTCGAAGGAATAAGTTGTGCAATTTGTCGTAAAATTCAGGCGAGCGCGTATATAAGAAATGTGAAAGCTTAATGAGTTGCAAAAATTCGCACGACAGCGATTCGATATATACATATATATTTAGAAACGTTGTATTTTCTACTTATCGTGCAAATCAAACATTCTAAAGTCTCTGGCCTACTACTCGCACAAAATAAATCTAAAAACGTTCGTATACAAAAGTCACGCGTCACTTCGACTCCGATATAATCGACTTTCGATTAACCGGTTGGTCTACCATAATGTCTGTCACTTTCCTCTTTCGAACGAGCTGCGAACGCGACTATTGCGAATGTAACAGATTTCTTGCTTATTTATTTATTTATTTTCTTCTTTTTACATAAATCATACCTCTCAGTGCACGAAGAGATAACGAATTATCTCGGCAAAAACAATTGCAAAAATGTCTTGATAATAAATTCCAAATAAGCCATCGACACACCTTAGACATCAGTTAATTCAGTAACGGCCAGAAAAATAGTCCAAATTTATACCAATTCTTTTTACTATCCTCATTCGTGCATACCGTTTCACCGCTTTCGTTTTAACGATCTTATAATTATCAATAAAGATCGTAGGAAATTATCAATTACTCGTTGAAACTTTCTTCGTCTGATCTTTAATTTCTGTATCTACTTAATCGCATCTTCATTACGGGCTTCGTTACAAACTTGATTACAGCGTTACAAACGCTCGTTTTACCTTTCCTAGTGAACCTAAATTCCTTGATAAAAATTTTACAATTTTTATGTCAACAAACTAACGTACCCTTCGCGTATAATTCTATAATTTCACCACAACTTTACGTTCGATACTGCATTCTTCGTACGACATTCCGATGTCGTAAGATTCCTCGCAAACTGTATTAGAGAGAATAAAAAAATTTTAACAAAAATTATATCTTCCAATGAAGACTGTCGCTTGATAATAAATTTATTCATTATTTAAATAATTACAAGGAAGTTATAAACAAATAATTAAAATTTGGGGAGTTCCAGCTGTGTACCATCTCCTCCAATGAAATCGCGTCCCACTTGCACTTCGAATGTACACTACGATATCATTTCACTTCACTTCACTTCGCGACGCGACACGAAAAATGTGTCGAAATTACAAGTATTATTTCACCGATGTTTACACGCCGACGATCGGTTACGAACTGACACCTAGGTCGACCGAAATTAAAAAAAAAGGAGAGTGTCGTGTTCGACGAATTGTTATTGTTGGCATTTTGACAGTAAATCGCTTATGAAGACTCTTATAAAAACTCACTTCGTTTTATTATATTTTTCTTATAAAAAAACATTCATATAAACAAAAAAACGGCATTTGATACATGAATTTTAATGGTTTCTACTTTATGGATTTCTACTTCAGACTGGCATAATAAATATTTATCGTAGCCGATAAAATAAGTAATTATAGCTACTCAAACGAAAAATGCGTTTTCACTGCGTCTAAGCAGTCGACGCAGTCGCATCTCGAACGCATTTCCCGAAACTTTTCCAAACGACGGTCTATCGTCGTCAGGCACTAAGAGAATAAGCGCGGTCGGTTTTCTCTCTTCAAAGAGAAAAGTAAATCGTTTAAGAAAAAGTATCGGTAGTACTGAAAGTCGATCAACGTCAGAGTGTCATACCGCCAGTCTCTACTTAGCAGAAGACTACTTAGCACCTTGTGAGGAGAGCTTAAGGACGGACAACGTGTTGGTCGGTTTCAAGGGCGCTGCCACCCGCGCCGCAACGATTTTAAGGCGTTGCACCGTATTGCAACGAGACTCTCCCTCGTCGATAATCGCGTGGAGTTAATGGACTCGTTACGATTTCTGTGTCATCGACAGAGACGTTTCTAGAACGTCTACGTAATCGACTAAGAACTTCAAAATGATTCCCTTTCCTTAGTGCTGCCTGAAAACGATCCTTGATCCCATAACGGGCCTTAAAGTGGGACGTTTGGTCAGTAACTCACCTCCTCCTCCTCCCCCTCCCCCTAACAATTTATTAACCCACTGTCCTTTTCTATTTATAATCCCTCGAAGCGTAGGCGCCTCATCTTCTATTTTATTCTATTTCGTAGCAAATGAGATCTACAGGTACCGTAGACACAATTACAGGTAGAGATATTCCATGACCATATCCAACAATAGTACGACTATATATATACAATTATACAATAATTATATAAATAATTATATAAAAAAATAAAGTAAAACAATAGGTCGACGGGTGGTCGGAGGAGTGTGGAAGAGCCCAGGTAGAATGTTTTCTTGGAGTAGTAGAGGTTTATTTAGGACGGAAACGAGTGATGTTCAAAGGACGTACATACACGACATCTCGCAAACAACGCGAGTTACAGCTGGCTCCTAAAAAAAATTGCAAAGATCAACGACGGTTCGAATTCGATACAAATTCAAAAGCATCATTAATTTATTAGTAAGAACGAACCGTAACGTTTTACCCTGTAATAGCCTCAATTCCTGATAAACGTGGCGTAAGCCGTGCCGTCCAAAAAAGAGGCAATCAGTTTATCCGTTCTTAGGATCTTAGACGTAGCAAAAGATCGATTTTAGGACTACAAATATACGTAAAATGGACGTTGGTTTCGATAAAAATTTAAATACGTGCTTTATATTAAACTTGAACTAATCGTGATAAAATCGTATCGAATTCACGTACTTGCTATTGTTTGTGGTTATAGTCGGCAGATTTGCTAGGATCCATGCCAAGATTCGCGCAAGTGCCTCTATTGTTATAAGATGTAGGATGGATTCAGTGCGCCGAAAACCATAACAATACTCTGAGGAAGAAAAAAACAAATAATGTTGAAGAAAATTGAACATATTGTTTTTCGTCAAACTTGTCCATTATTTTCTTATAATAATTTAATTCGAATATGAAAAATTGGTGTATTGATTTTTCATATCTTCTACATGGCAAATTTGTCACTCTGTTAATTTCAATTTTTAAGCATAGAATTCGATTTGCATTTTAAAGGGTATACTTAAAAGGAAGCCCATCCGTACCTTTCGCGAAAAGATAAAACCAAGCGAAACGAATTAGCACGATCGCATAACGGCAAGACTATTAGCAAATGGATCAGCGAGACACGGTAATAGAGCGACGTTGCTTTGAAAAGAACATAGAAACGGGAAGGTAACGCTATAATTGAATTTAACGGTGAAAACCATTACAGATTTAGCGGTACATGTCACGATTATTGTTTTGCGTTGGTTCGTGATCATCTGTCATGATTCATTGGCTCGATCTCGTCTTGATGCCGAACGGAACAAGTTTTTGCGCTTCGTAAAATTTATTTAACTTATACGCGCAAATATATATTCAAGAAAATAACTGTAATATAAAAACGTACTTTCTTTAGTCGATTAATCGAATTTTTGCAATGCTGATTGTATACAAGGTGTTTCATCTATTTTGCTACCTCGAATAACGTTTTAGTTTACAGCCATACGAGCAAATGCTAGTCAATATAACTCTATATATTACGATATTGATAACATACAATTTATCGGTTCGAAAACACTATGATCTAAACAATGAAAAAAGACGGAATTGTGTTATAAACGTTGTCCACGTTATATTGTAAAACTTGTAACATCTAATAAAGAATAAGCATTAATTAAGCATTGCACATATATTGAGTTGTTATTTACGCAGCAATTGCAACACAAGTAACATTTAAATATCGTTGCAATTTGATCGCACCTTCCGTAATCCACCATTAATAAAAATTTGTAATGCATTCCTGTGGCGACACCGGACGAGAAACATCGAAAACATCGGGCGCGTCTAGCAACGGTCGGTCATGTAGGAATCTGTTATCTTTTTATTCAAAGTGAAATCTCAGTAAATAAAATTTATTAAATGTATCGTTTAACTAATTTTAATAGTTTAGGGATTGGATACCTTGTAACTTTAAATAAACTATAAAATTATAACACGACTTTTGCATGGTTTAACTTCTCTGAAACGTATTCGTTTATAGATGTTTTTGAGTCACAAAAACATAAAGCTTCATAATTCATACGTGTATATGGCTTTCCGACGTCTTTACATATAAAAAAATATATATATATATTATGTTATTACACTATATACAGCGTGAAAGTTAGTAGATATCTTAATTAAAATATGGAAGATAATAAAAATAATTTCTTCAAACGCCACTCCTCCTCATGGATTTTAATGTCGCGTTTATAACGTTTATCTTAACGTTAATAATATTTCTTTCGCTCGATAACGGACTTTATTATTTGCCAATAGCAAAAGGACGATTAAGAGAACTTCAAAGAACGTTTATTTTCGTGAATACGCGTTTGTGTGTGACAGCGAACAGCCTTCACATTGGATCAAAAATGTTGACTCGTTACTGCAACAACGACAACGATGTACAACACTACAATAACGACGACGATGTTCGATCGTACTTCCCACGCGTGATTTTACGCCGTGACAGCAAAGACACCAGCGCAAAAAGCGATTATTAAAGGGCGTTTTATATCGGCAATTCGCCGACACGAGGCGTATAAAAAAATAGCGAGTGGTAGAGGAGAGGTCGATTATATGGGAAACGCAAATGTTCGACATTGAGCCCGAGACCGACGAAGGAATGATGTCACTTCCGTGCGAGTGACATCATTTTGCTCCTTGGCTCGACCCACAAATAATTCGTAGTAGTCGGTCTTCTTATCAATCTACCTTTAAACACCACGCAGACTGCATAATAACTTATTTCTGTCCATCGTCGACACGTACGTTCACTCGTCCGTTTTTTCAAGCACGTAACAGCGGCACGAACGTCGCCGCTATTTTTGAGAATGAGAAAACGATTTTACGGTTTATCGAGTTAAGAATTTTATAATAAGCTTTTAATTAATATTATTTTCAAGGAATCTTCCTACAAAAACGTCCATGGATATTTTATAGATTTGAACAGAAAAATACCGTAATTGTTAGTGAAAGTTAATAATTCTAATTATAAAGTAAGAAATATTTGTAAACGTATCTAAAATGGATAAGACTTTGTCAAAGACAACGATATATTCCCGTTTTTCCGGTACGTGACGACGAAAAGCTCACGATGTTACGAAAAGGGGGAAAACGAGGTAAGGCAATTTCATGGATATTTTCGTTTCTGTCGAAGGTCGTAAAGCGATCGACTCCGAAAAACGAAAGGAAGACGAAAAAATGGAGAGGATTTGAGTGTCGATAACGCTACGCGAGGGTACGCGTTATCGTGAAATGCGGGAAATACGCAATGATGAATTCGATGGAATTTCGTTTACGGAGAAAACGCATAGTCAAGTGCGCCGTAAAAAAAAATCATTTTCGTCGTTTCTTGCGATTGCTACTGTCGTCGCTTTTATTACAAAGATACGCATGGCTTAACGAGGAAATCGAATGTCCTGGAAAGAAAGAATTGTTAGAACACGATACGTATATTGACATCGAATATCGTTTAACAGTGACAAAATTTGTCAAGAGAAATAAAGAATATAAAAACGAACGAATACGAATATCTAACGTGTTTTTTGTATAAACGACCGGATTAAATTAATTAATTAATAACGCAACTGAATTTTCCCGTACGCGTGTTGACGAGAAGAAATGATCCATCGTAAATCACAAGTGCGTCATTGTTCGTCCATCATTGTCAGACATCACAGGGCCTAGAGCAACCCATTGTTCCAAGATCGTATTTACGTCTTTGTTTTTTTTCGTTCATTCTGAATTTTCTTATCGAGCACGGTGCGTAATTACGATAAGTGAATATCTGAAACTGTTCGTAAAGAAGAGAGAGAAGGGAGAATTCGGTCGTCCTGAGGCTCTATCGTCTAATTAATTGAAATCCTACAAAAATCTTCATCGAAGCGCAGCACGATCATAAAAGACGTAATAATACACGCGTATCTCTGAAACTCCTCATTCGCAATGAAATGAGTGAAACTTTGCCAGCTTACCGTGGACAATGAAATATTGTTAATCGGTCAAAACTTTCGTCATTAAACGGAATATCTTAAAAGTACGATGTAACTCTTAATAAACAACGAAGCTGAGCATTAAATCGAGAATAAATTTCTTCCGTATTTATTTTTATACCCTTATTAAAAAGAATTCACTGGGAAGTTCCAGTGATTTATTATATATCGACGTTATTGTCTTACTCTGCAACTACTTTTTCCATTTAAAAAAATACATATAAATCATAAAAAATATACGAACGATACAGCAAATTTAACATCACATTTGATGTGCCAACGAAAATCAAAGGGTTAGAAAACAGGAGCAAGAATCACCTAAAGTCATTTAAATCCATTTAAATTGGCTGTTAATTTGAATTTCTCTGTTCTGGAGAAATTTCCGAAAATCTTTCTTAATTGGAGAATAATATAGGCACATGAATATCCTTAAGAGAAATAATAAATACCAAACCTTATCGACGTGATCAACGTTAAAAATTCTGACGGCCTTGAAAGAACAAAGAGATCCTACGATCTCGTAAAAATTCTATTACGAAAGAAAGATTTCGGAGTTTATCGCGTCGAACTTTAAAGCCGATTCACGGCATCTTCTCCCCTTCAAAATGGTCCGTACAAATCGCTGTTGCACACATGTACACAGAGGGAAATTCTGATTCTCCCTTCGATAGGAATCCCTCCTCGAACCGACAGTTTCACGTGGACAGTCACACAGGACGGGAAAGCCGTTCAATGTTCACGATCGGAATGTCGCGCTGCTTGCCTCTTCTATATTTAGACGAGCGTGAGTTTTAATTAAGCACGCGACGCAACGACTTATCGAAACTGGCCGTCATCGTGTAATCGTCGATTCGTAATCGAATGGATTTGTTTCGCTTTCGTACAGAAGTGTTAAATACAAAAGAAAACTTCGAGCACGAGATCCAGAAGTATTTAAACGCGAACACGTAAAACGAGACACGTGTACGCATTTATACGGAAATCGTTAGAATAAGTTTGCTTATTTCGTAGTTTAACACTTGAAACGCTGTCTGTTTTACTGAACAATTTATCTAGAGCACAAAAACATGCATTTTTATAAATAAAATAAAATAACTTTTGTAGAACGTAACATTCTTACATCATATTTTTCAGCACAATTATGTAAATAATGTTAGACAATTCCGACGTATAAAATATCAATAAAAAATAATGTTGCTTTAATTACTCGATAATTCCTTCATTTTCATTCGATTTCTACGAAGTACGCAGCGATTTATCACCGACATTTTCCTTTGATCGACGTTAATTAACGCGTTGGCTTTCCTTGATCAAATTTATTTTTTTAATATCGAAGCTTCTTATCGCGCGATACATGGTAACATTTCTTTGCGATCGGTCGTTTCTTCGCTTTACTTTCGCAAATTAGAACGTCTTTGACCGACTCTTCTAGCTTTAGAACGTTTTACAAGGATTGCAATTAAATCGAACGACTTCGAAATATCCTTCGCGATGACTTGACTTTCTTTCGTTCTTTGCCAAATCTTCGCCTACTCGAAGCTACGTATCGCTATATAACGATCCGAATTAATATCGAACATTCGATAATTGAATTAAATTACATCGAATTGATCGTGCAGCGTGCGAATTAAATTTTCCTTCGGTACGACTGTCGTTCGAAGCTTCGATGTTTATCGAACGGCACAAATAGCGAGTAAACTTCGTTTGGACGATTCCTAAATCGTTAATAAAATACTCGAATAATTATCCGCGAGAGAACATAAAATTCGAACGTTAAAATCATAGGCATTTCGCGATGGTCGAGCTTCCCTCGTGTTTCCAAGTAAATCGTTGTGCCTGGAATTATTTATGATCCGTTGGAAAGAAGGTAAGGAAGAGAAGGTACGCCCCTCCGTTTCAATATTAGATCCGTACGAGAGAACTGTAGTGTTTACATAATGGAATGTAGAAATAATGGAAGCGTCGGATAATAGCGAGTTCGAATAACGAAGGCTTTTGCCGTGCGTGCGCTCAAAGACGAACATCGAACGCACGGGGGATTAAGGGAGTTTCGCGGCTCGAACGGCCTAACGATTTATCGAGAAAAACGTCGCGTAACCGTGCCATCGAAACGACTTCGAAATCCATAACTTATCCTTATTAAATCAAGCGACGCGACCGTGACACGCGAGCGGAGGTCGCTCCTGGCCCTTTCACGAGCTACCGTTCTGTGATTCGATGAATCGCGGCTTCTTCTTCGCTATTGGCGCAACCGGAATTGCGACCTTCGTTAACGCAATAGATGGGAGTGATGCATATCCTTCATTTAATATCGTGTATTTAATACACGAAATATTATTCATTTCCATGAATAAATCATCAGTTGCAACAATTTCACGAACTATCTGCATTTGTAAAACAACGTCGAAAGACGCGTAGAATTTGCATCGACGATTCAATGGTCATAACGATGAAATTGCCGTCAAGCAGAGCTTTGGACCAGTCACGAAATTTATCGTCCGAACAAGATGTTGAGAAAAAAAATCTTTCTAAAATTCATACGCAAGCGATGAACCGAAGGATTCGATCCTTAAAGGTCCTTAAAGGCCCGTGAGGGAAGGATTAACGAGAGTAAGGACCAAACGAGTCATTCTTCGAGGTATCTCGAAGAAAAAATACATCGGTGCTCGACGATCGTACGTCTGACGCGCGCTTGACATTAACTCACTGACAAACGGACGGATGAGTGTCTCACGCAAGTGATTTCATTTTATCGGTATCCCGTGTCCGGTCGTGCACACAGCGTCGCAACGACGATTCATTGTTAGCAACAAGGAACAGTGACCTGGTTGCGGAGTTAATGAACGCCATAATGTTTCTTGAACGTCTCATCGTGAACGACGCGAAGGTCTCCGTTTTTTTAAAGCGAAGGAAGACGCGGACGCGAGAAGGCAAAATTGCTTCACTCCGCGAAACAATGAGCGATGATAGGAGACGAGCGTTGACGCTTTTTGTATCTCCATATTCGGGGAAGAGCGTGCCTCCTCGCGATGGTTAGGCGTGGTACGCCAGACGACCACGACCACGACGATTTTCTCTTTTTACGTTCTATCTTTTCTACGACCAAGAACGATTTTACATCGCGATCAGAAGTCACCCTTCGAAGGATCTATGCGTTCGGTGAAAAATTTCATCGACATCCCTCTTATATCTACTCGAATTGATGACGCTAAATGCAATTAAAATATTTCAATAGTCGACTAGAATTTATTATTTTTTACTCACGTTTTTTTTGTCACGTTTTATGACTCTTCGACTATGAGGCACGACTTTACATCGCGATGAAGAAAATTACTTCTTTTTATTTAATTCTTAATTTTTGGTTTAATAAGTAGAAAGACTTTTTATTTAATCAAAAAGAACGTAGATTTTGTAAGACAATTTATCAATGCAACAAATACGAATATTTAGTCTTGTTCGTTCATAAGAAGCAACCCGCGAGTTTCCAAAAAAAAGAATATGTTCTATGCAACGCCATTTATAGGAAAGCATTTAAAAACAGAGCTTCACGCGTGTGCCAGACGTCCGTGTTCACGATAGTACCACAACAGGTATAACGTACCTGTTGGTCGAGCATTCGCTTGCCTATTCGAGACAAAGTTTGCCAACGACGTCCTTGAGCTATATCAACTAGGAAAACGTTAGGCAGGGTATCGTCTGTTTGATACGAAACGACCCGTACATACTCGTTTGTGTCAAAGTCGATATTTATTCATTGAATTTACGTCGACGTACGACGTAGTAGTTTCTAATCCGCTCTACTTATTCAAAAGCGATCATCGCCGAAGAAGTGAGAACGCGAAGGATCTACCCACGCGATACTCCATTTTTCGACAATAAACGTCTCCCTGACGCTGTGGAATCGATGACGCGAACCTCGCTATCGAACCGTATTCACAGTCTCCATTGATCCGTGCTCGTGACGACGACGACGACGACGACGAAGCTTACCAGCTCGGAAACGTTCCTCTAACTTTGTTCCTGCCGTGAAACGCGCGTAATAACAAGTACCTAGCGACGTTAAAAGACATTAATGCCGACGTACGTAACAATCGCGAACAGATACACCTTCGTTCAACCATACTCGCGTACGTATCTTCTGCTCTGACGATCTTGTAGCAATATGTTCAAATCGTACGAAGTCTCCGTACGACTCGCTTGTAATTCGGAACAACTACATGTCGGGCATTTTTAAAGACGTTGCCATTCGTTGGTAACGTTACTGTAGGACATTTTAGAACATTGGTGCCAATATCTGGGATTGGGGTACTTACTAATGACGGTATGGCGAAAAGTCAGTTGTTGTTGGAGTTGTTGCGCTGTTGCTGTTGTAGTAGAGATTTTAATGTTGAATGTTGATTATCGAGCGTGGTTCAGCGTAGTATGGAGCAAGTGTTGC
This sequence comes from Liostenogaster flavolineata, assembly GCA_025433975.1. NCBI lineage: Eukaryota > Metazoa > Arthropoda > Insecta > Hymenoptera > Vespidae > Liostenogaster > Liostenogaster flavolineata. The sequence goes on along the minus strand of JAITYT010000974.1, from coordinate 1,026,201 downwards.
ATTGCGTGGCATTATTAAATAAATACCGTGATTATCGATGAATTAACTGTGTGTGTAAACCATATGTTAAAAGCATATTCGTGTTAAAATCTAGTGAATTTAGCCGCGTGCTACTGAATACGTCAAAGTACGGCTTTTCATAAACTTCCTTACGCAAGTTTTACAATTATAACGAATCTGTGGTTCGTCTATTGGTAATCGAATGCCAAACGTGCCATAGTTTAACGATCACTAAATACTTGGTCGAAAGTCGACAGTTCGAAGCGATACAAAGGGAGACGAAAAGGCTTAAAATCGATTCGCAATCGATTCTGCAAAAATGATACTTTATCGAGAGCGTGATTTAACGTAGCTTGGATGGAATTAACGTACCGATACTGCAACGATGCGATCTTGTTTTGCTTGGTAATCAATTCGATGCGGAAAAGCTTTTTTTAAGCGAGTGAGAGAGACCACGAGGAGCCGTGTTACGTGATTTGGGAATTAAAGGATCGAAGCTAAGTCTCCTCAGACGCAAAACGAGAAATAAGCCTGACAATAATAATTCGTTCTGCTTTTATCTTCCTCGCCATTACGGAACACAATCGATAGATATTTTACTCGCTCTTCTGATATGCAATTTTGATAATCGTATTAGCGGCTTATTTCAAGAGACGTCGAGTAACTGACGGCACAAAAGTGGCGACGATGAAAGAAAGTGGAAACTGCGAAATAAAATGAAACCTTGCAAGTTTTTATTTATCATAAAAACGATTCTGAAAGTCTTTCGCACGTGTCTGTACGATCTAGATTACTTTGAGTTTCTCTGTGTGCGAAAATGTTGAAAGAAATGTCATACATGTAAAAAAACAATTACAGTTTAGGAATGAATGCTCAGAAAATACATTTAAAATACGTTACTTTTTAGAAATTGTATGCCTTGAAATTCGAAGCTTCCTACGTCCCTATTGGCTTTAATTTTAATTTCATCGTTGAAAGAATTAATTGTAAATAACGAATGAAAGCACCGGTAGCTCAGAAATCCCGTAGCTGTCCGCTAAATAAAGATTAAACGACGCAAATGATTCTCGCGGCTGGTGTCTAATAAAAATGTGCCTGATTCGGACGAGACTATCCAAAAATATCTCACGTCGAAGATTATCCCAGGTAGATAAAAATAAATCGTTAATATTATTTCGTAGGACCTATTAATTATCATAGAATCGATGTTGAATGTACCGATGCGAAGAAACTCTCGTAAAAATAACTTTTGATTTTCGTCTCCGCTTTTCCATCGACCCTCCAATTTCGTTCGCGCCGATTTGCTCACTCGGAAACATTCGTTCTGCGACTTCTGCCATTCTGAAACTTCCTTAAGTCCAAGAAGAAGCGATATGGCGTGTTTTGCAATAACGAAAAGTAACGTTGATCATTCATAACGAAGATGGATTAACTAAGCACTTAGAAAATGAGATTCGTTACGATGGGACGAACTTTGAAGGATTATGAATCTCGATACTCTCGTGTATCGGAAGTAAAAAGTCGAAAGTAATATAATATATTTCTTGACGATCGACGAACTTTACGAAGAAATTGTTACGCGTCGTTTCGCAGAATAGCAAAAATCACGACTTCCGTTCGTCCAATCTGATCCGATACAATCGATTAAAATAAAACAATAGAGCAAAAACGATTGAGAGTCGTGCGAAAAGACCAGAGCTCTCGAATTCGATAACAGAGTTTTGCTCGAAAATCTATGGATACCGCGTCTCATTGTTTCAATTTGTTCATCGTACGCGAAAAATTCGATTGGCCTTCGGATCGTAAAGAATAAAACGACGCGATTGAAACGTCGAAAAGGGAGGAAGAAATTTTCTCGCGCAATTGAAAAGAGACGGAAAAGCGATATAGATTTTCGCGCTACTATGCGTAGATATAATGTTCCACGCGAAAGTGGATGCCCTTTACGCGATAAAAAAGGGCCGCTCTAGGGCGCTCAACCTATTCTTTATCGCTTGGAACTGGAAGGTTGCTGCTCCTTGGGGATCTCTTAAACGAACGTAAGCGTAGAAAACAGCCATCCGCGTCAAAGTTGAAAGCGCCGGGGGTTGAAGGCGTGTGAGCAAGACATTATGTTCCTTTCGCCTCCGGTGACGTCATCGTCGTCACTCGATAAAAGATTACGCAACGGTTTAATAAAAGATTTAATTAAACGAAAGACGCGCTCCCGAAAATTCTATAAACGAGCCTTCGCGATCCGTGGATCTTCGATCGAAAACGCGGAGAGATCTGTTGAAAGGATAGAATGTTTAATAACGTTCCGACCATCCAGACAAGATTTAAAACATTCGGAAGAGATTATTTCATAATTATGAGTGGCGAAAGAAGTACAGAATTTATGGCGAAAATAAATTAGAAGAACAACCTCGAGTGTATTCGTAACCTTCCAGAATTTTAGCAACGAACGAGCGATCGTCGATCATCCGTGTAGCAAAAATGCGTGACGATGGACGAGCGCTCGGTCATCCGTGAAATCGTCAATGAATCAAGCAACTGCAATCATCCAATTTACCACGGCGCCGATCGTCGAGCGGAAAACGATCTCCGCGGAAGTTTACATTATTTTTCTGTTGATCCACTGCGTCTGCGAATTTCACTCGTACGTTCATCGAAGGAAGAAACTTGCGAAGAAAAATCTCTGAGAAGAATTCATTAGGACGATGCGTTATAATTAATTTCGACACACGCATACAAGCCAAGAAATCCACGAATTCTTTTTCCATGTTTGTCATTTCGAGGGAAGGAAACGAAACGGAAAATTTGACATCCTGTTCTATATTAAAAGTTTGCAAGATTCCAACAAATCACCAAAGTCGAAGATCAAAATCAAAGACAAAGTCGAAGAATGGCATGTCCGTATCCAGTACAGTGATACTCAAACATGGAGTCGTGACCTCTTTTATCAACCATTTACTATTCGTTCTGTGGTATTCTTCGACTGCAGCATAGGGTAACGGACACTCTAAAAAAAATACATCTAGTTATACAGAGCCCGCGAGTCATCGTTATTCAAAGATAGCGAGTAAAGACGACGTGATTTAACTGAGCTACGTCTAGTAATTATTCTTAAGGCTTAGCGGAAAGTAAATTGTTCCAATGAACGTTTCACGGGAGATGGGGCATCTCAACTTAATCGATCCTTAATTACGATCGTACTTTTTCTTCTGTCATTAGTCATTCGGGTGAACGATCGTTGTAACTCTCGCGTTGAAGAGATTAAACGACAGTTCGTCTCTTTAATTCGAGTGGTCCTGTGATCTCTTCAGTTGTTCCTGGGTCACACATACCAACCGTAAATTCATGAAACGAGTGGAAGAGATATTAAGGGAATGCCGTTTAATTGGAAGCTGTGGAATATCTCCCGAAAGATCAGAGACATCCGAAAAATATTTTTACAGAAATTGTTTAGTATCAAGAGAGAGGAGGGGAGCCGTTATGTCATATATCATTGAACCGTAATTCCAGTGAATATAAAAAGTGATTGCAGTTATAAGTATAACGTAGTATAGGCTTTTGTTTCTGATAATGAGATAGTGAGAGTTTGCCCCGGAATTAGGGAGTTTTGAGAGTGGTATAACGTGATATAAAAAACAAAAAAGGTCGAGTTTATATCAAGTCAAAAAACACACTTGAAATTAAAAACAGAAAATGGTAGTGAGTATCATACGTGAGTATCAATGACTGCATTCCGAAACATCTTCCGTCGCGAAACTTTCGCTTTTAATTGAATTCCTTAGGGACGTCATTATCGCTATCATCGTCATTATTGTTTCCACGATCGTAATTGTCATTGTCACGGTCGTCGCAATCGTAACGTAGCTATTTATATCGTAGATCCAGAAATACCGGCACGACAACTTAGCTCGGTTACAAGGATGTCGGTATTCCTTACCGTTAGCTCACCGGTATCATTGCGGTATTGTCAAGAAGATAGATAAATTTTTGTCGTTCCCCGGCTAATAGCACTAACTATATCGATTATGAGAAAACTGTAAAGCCACGGTCGTTCGTCACGTGTCAACGAACAAAGTTACCAACAGACGCAACATCAGGGTGATTAAAACGTTATCGCGCAAACTGAACCGTAACGAAGATACGATCTATTGAAAAGTTAAACTTTCAGCTAAAGAAAAAATATCTCCTTAGAAAGAAATACATATTACGGAGAAAAGAATAAAAGACCTTTCGATGTAAAGCGTAGATTTCAAACAAGTATCAGACGATAACGTTTCTGAATTTACGAGTGTCGCGAGTGTCTTTCCATTCGTTGTCTTAGTCTATTTCAAGAAAAGTGTACATAAAAGTATCGGTCGTAAGTAATCGCACGTAAAGGTGCGGCACAGCGATTAGGTCAAGGTTAGGCCGGAATCGTGTAATTAGGTAATATCTCGTGACATTCAGATTTGTAGTCCTTTTGTCTGTTAGTTTACTGTTGTAGATCCTAAAAACATCGAATCACGCGAAAGGAAAGATTCGCTAAAATTCCGATACCCAAGAAGCAGACTACTATACATCGACGAAGAATCAATTATTACTTTTCATTCTCTCAATGAGTATATCCGAAGGATTCAAACTAAAGCAGTGATTAAATGTTTAAAATATTTAAAGCCTGGACAACTTTCGAAAATGTAAAAAGAACGTAAACGTGAGAAAATCATGAAAATGGCATCAAGTGCAAACTTTCTTAAAACCAAACGAGCGATCAAATAGGACTGCCTCCGATCACGATCGACATTTGATTAGTACCAAAATGACAAGGAAGCATATTGCTCGTAAGATAAGCCATTCCACGCGATTCGGAACCTTCGACATCGCGTATCGAAGCTATCGATCATTCGACGCACGTGACACAATTTCACACTTAGCCAAGGTTCGTAACGACGAAGCGCACCAAGGTAAGAACGGTAACGGCGAACCTTCCGTCTATCGATCGTCGGTGTCCGAGACCTTGCGGTTCCCGTTGTACCGAGAGAATTGTTTCTTGTGTGTGGAAAAAAAGGAAGACGAAGGAGTACGAGGACAACGAAAGGAAAAAGGAAAGACGAAGAAAAGAAACCACGCGGAATAAAAAAAATTCGCCGGAGGAGTCATCCTTGCGACGTTAAATAAGGCAATCGTCCTATCGCAACTGGTATCGCGCCCTTTTTGGACTCCATCTCGCTCACAGGCAGCCGCCCTTCCTTATTGGATTGCATTTGCCAGACTGGCGATCATCGATCTGTCCCGTTTACCGCGCGTCGACCGTTTCACCAGGTTGATCTTGCTTCGATTACGAACTTTCCTCTTTCCCTTGCCTCCTCGTGACAAGGAGCGTAACGCGACGCGTTTTTCTCTTCCTTTTCTATCCGGAGCGCGTTAGGTAAGCGAGAGTCACGCGAGTCCGGGGAGACTTGAACGATCGACGGTCACGCGATCGACCCCCGCGGACGAACACGCGAAACGCCAGTACGCCTTCCGTCATTCCCTCGTCGTTGGACTTCTCTTCGAGCTTTTCGAACGTTGCTTTTCATACCGACTCATAATTCTCATAGCGACGAAAGGCGACGAGTGGAACTTTCAATCTCCTTCGTTCTCGGCCGCGAGAAGGATTGCCATCGATCGTCGAGCGCACGAAAGCGAATGCGTTTTCGGGCGCGTTTGTGCCTTCTCTCGCGTACCACTTCGAACTATGCGTCTTGAGACGAATACTTCTGCAAAGGTCATGATATGCTTTAACCCTTTTTCACGCGTAGACTGCCTGGGCGCAATGAAAACGCGATAAGAACATAATTGCATGCAAAAGTGCAGTTGAAATTTATCGATTATTATTTAAAAAAGTTGTGGCGAATGTACTCCATCGGAAATTATACGTAGAGATTGGTTTCGATAATTGAAAAATGGTTATTTGCAGTAACAAAGCAATTCATGTATTTGGTGGAATATGGAGGCCATTGTATTTTATGGCTGTTGTGATTGGACTGTTATTTACAAGGTCTGTTGTTTCGCAAGAGACTCAGTTATTATATAAACAATCAAGGAAAGTTATAAACAAAAAAGTAATCGTTCCTTGTTTATATTCGTCGTCTCGCGTAACGTCTACAACGGTGATTTAAACAATTTCTAAATCTCTTAAAAAAAGATTCTACGTTGTTTCTACGAACACAGTCGGATTAGCATACTTTTCGATGTCGTAAGATTATTTGCAAACCGTATCAGACAGAAAACTTGATTTTTAACAGAAGTTACTTATTTCAATGAAGATTATCGTTTGACAACGGATTCATTTATTATTTAAACGATTAAAAGAAAATTATAATCGATAAATTAATTTCTTCTCTATATCTTGTTACATTTGTGGAAGTAGTTTGTGAAAGACAATCTAGTTAAAGTGATGTTATAAAATAAAATATAAAATTATATTACAATTTATATAATTATATAGAGTTCGTGCAAAGTTACCTGAAGTACCGAAGAGGCAGGAGAGGCGACGACCGGTCGGCGGGTCTTCGGTGTTCCAGCGCCTCGAAGTTCCGTCCTTGATTGGCAATTCGCTCGTGTCCACTTGCACTTCGCTTCACTACACTTCGCTTTATTACACTTCACTACGCGACGCGACGCGATACGACACAAAACACGCGTCGGAATTACGGATATTATTTCACCGATGTTCACGCGTCGATGATCGGTTACGAACTGACACTGTTTAGGATCGCTGTAAGACACCTGGGTCGACCGAAATAAAAACAAGGAAAGCATCGTAGTTCAACGAACTGTTATTGTTGTCATTTTGTTATCACATGAGCAAAAAATGCCACCTGATAATTGAGTTTTCACGGTTAATGTTTCTACTTCGGAATAACAAAAAATATTTATCGCTGTCGACGACATACAGCATTTAAACAGATGCAGATACAAACAGGCAGATACAGCGATTTAAACGAAGGCTGAATCTTTACTGCGTCTAGGCAGTCGACGCAGTCGCATCTCGAACGAGATATGTCGTCATTCGCGTTTCTCGAAACTTTTAAAAACGACGATGTATTGTCGTTCGGCACTAAAAGAGTTAAGAATTCTCCTCGTCCTTTCTCCATAACTCCTCGTCATTTGACAATCTTAAGCGAGAATTATTATTTACACATGTCGATAAAAGAAATTTACGAAAAGATGTAAGATGCGGATAAAAAATATGAAGAGAGGACGGTGTTTAACGGTGTCAAGATTCAGGCTGTAAAAATGTCCGACCGGTAGTCGCTTCGTATGTAGATGATGTTCGAACCACGATAAAAGGAAAAGTACAGACACCACGGACAAAGTTGGTGTTGGTTCGTTTTAAAAGATTCATGAGAGATAGACTGCATACATCGGCGACCCCCGTTGAAACGTCGTCGTTATTGCATCGTATCGGCGACGTAGAAAACGTCGATCGCTTCGATCGACTTCTGCTGAATTTTATAATTCGTAACTACACGATGAATCTTTCCAAGAGAAACATTTCCATCCATTTGGATGACCATTTCGCTAAAGCGATTCTAATCGATTACCAAAAAGATCTATGAGATAGGTAAAAATAATAGTATCTTTTCCGAATGTCCAGTTAAATATTTCGCGCGTTTTTTGGGGCGACGAATAACAACGATTTAAAAGATCCGTCCCATTGGGAAATCATAGATTCGTCGAGCAGAAAAATTCAAAGATAGTCGACACGTTCTAAAAAATTCCCTTTCATCTCGATAGGGAGACTAGAATTTCTTTTGAATTTTTTGCATTATTATGTACCCTCCCTACTTATTTCACCAAACGAGTATTCTGATAATCACAGCTCTAGTTTCGATAGAAACAAATACCAAGTATCTAGCTCGTAGCTGGCTAAACCTAAGGCCACGACCTATATCCGAATGAAAAATATCCTTTCGGTTATCGTGAGATATTAAAAATTCTCTCCCCATCTGTCCTACCTCCTTTAATTGTAATATCTCATAAATTGAAAACTTGTACGATTGTAAAATTGATTTCGTAGCAAAGTTTACGTACTTTTTAAATACTACCAAGCACCATACATATCCCTGACAATTTCCACGCAAGAACGACGTAGGAACAGTGACATTATAGTTGGAGATCTCGCGAGAGCATGTCGTTCGAGACGTCAAAGGTCGAGAAGCTTCCTCTCGAGGAATCTCACGCGTTTCTAACGATCGATGAGTGACACCATTGTCGCGTTGAATGTCATTTGGATTCTTCTTTAAAGAATATCGTCTTAATGAGAAGCCATCTTCGATGTTCGACGGGATCGCGAATTCCTCTTGATCCTGGAAAATCGATCGGTAAGTCGAACGAGAGACGAAGGAAAACGGAGACCCGATATCAGAAAGGCGAGAAGAGAGACCGCGTTGCCTCCGTCTGATAATGAAGCTACGGTTGGTAGCCTTCGATTCTCGTACAGGAACCGAGTCTTACCAATTAATCATTTCTTAATAACGGGGGACCTTGCGTTAACCATGGTCGTCCAAACGAACGATATTGAAATCAGATGGATGGATACATATAAACTGAATGAGCAATCTCGATTGCGTGTCACGAACGAACGTACGTACGAAACGTTACGAAATTCCGTTAGAGACGAGCTGTGACGAAATCGACGTTGCACTGTCTTTGCGAAATACGCTTTTTTATCCCTTCTCCCCACCTTCCTTCCTCCTCTCTCCTTCTATCGCCTCGTCGTGTCTTCGTGACTAGCTCGATCGAGCTTAACTTCAATCGGTTATAACCGCAGAAGTAGACGTCTTTGACGAATTAACCTCGAACGGTTTCATCGACTTTTTAGGTATCCCTTTAACGATTATTTAAATGTTTTTTTGTACGATTTCATGCGGATAACAAATTTAAAAAATTAATTACGTTAAATACGAGAAAAGCGATTAATATTCCTTAAGTTGCGTCTTATGGCTGACGTAGAACAGATCGAAGCTTTTTCTACTTACAACCGATGCCGTGCTGCTACTACTACTACTACTACTACTTCAATGCATCTTATTTCTACTTCACGAATTCGTTATGATCGAGCAAATATTTTCCTGCAAATAAATATTGTAACGTAACGAAGCTTCCAATGAAATCGATTCGAAGCGTATGTTCAAAAAAGAATCAGGAAAAGCAATCGAGCAATCGGTAAAAAGCAAGAAACGTGTACATAAACGGATTCCCTTGGTGATCGATTCGTTACACATCGGTTAATAAAATGTTAAAAATAAAAAATCTAATCTCCGATTGTACTTTTCCAGAGTCTTGCGTCACGGAAGGCTACGGCGATTCGCTACGATGATCCTCGACTTTTGAAACGTTGCGATCGTTCGTAATCGACGCTTGCTTGGCCAAGATCGACAACGATAGGCTCTTTCAATCTCGATCGATCGTCGATGAGCTTCGACAAGATCGATCGTTCGAATAACCGTAGTTCAATCGCGAAAATCGTGTTATTTGCTCGATTTCGTCGCGAAAGGAGAGTAGTACGTGTCTCCTTCTCCCACCGAGCTTTCACTACGCACGATAAAACGCGAAAAAGCGACTCACACAAAAGGTTAGAGCTGTTACCACGAGATTATTATGTTCCAGCGAGTCGCTCGGTATGTCGTTCGTCGACAGTTTATTTATATCGATTACGAACTACTCGCGTCCACACAAGGATAATTTCGTTATCTTTCGCGCGTTGCACGAACGACTTGCTGACGTTTTGGGAGTCTAAAGTACAGGTAGCGTCACGTCAATCTCTCTGAAGCGTTTTCTTCCATCGTTCCGCGCGTAGAATCTTTTTTAAATATTCCTTTCGTTATTTCTCTCTTCGTTCTTCTCTGCCTTTTTCGAGGGCTGCGTTAAAAGCCAAAGGCGACTAAGCGTCCGCTTAGGACCTTGCGAAATACGGACGAAATTTCTTGTGCGATTAAGCGACCCACGAAGATAATGATTATACAAATTCGCTGAAGAGAAAGGTACGAACAATCAAAGTGAATATTCGACGCGCATGGCGAGATTTTGTACGAAATTTACGTTCTATTTGACGAAGGACGGAAAAATGTAGATATGTAAAAGATGTCAGCAACTTTTGGGAGGGAGCAAAGATAATAAAGAACAACAGAAATTTACGTTCTTATCTTTCTTGCGAGTTGATGATGAAAAGAGTCGGTTTTAAATCGAAAATTTTTCGTGGACCAACGTCACGTTACATCGACGACTATTCGTCCAGCGGTTATCCGTAAAACGATTAATCGAAATGCTTGGACGAAAATGGTCCCTCGAAGTAGCTAAAGTAGGTAATACATCGTAGACGACATCGTATCGGAGACGATGGATTCGTCACTTAGAACGGGTAATCCACAATGCGACGTTTAAATAGACCGTGCTGTCTTTTCCAACGTCTCCGTTCGTCGTGTCTTTCACAGTCTTTCTACGACGAATAGAGCGTCGTACCAAGGCGCGCATGTACCTACTTGCCTACTCGCCTACTCGCCTACACGCGACGTACACCAACGGATACAAGTTGATCGACGGAAAATCTCAAATCGACAACGAGTTTACACGTTATTCGGAAGGAGTTGACATTGGTTTCTAATCGGCCATTTCTTTCCATTGTTGCGAAGAACAATTTCTTCGATTCGATTCCCGTTGTACAATTTCGGAATCTCGTTTGCTTTTAAAAAAAACAAGAAGCAAGAAGGTGGTGCACAATTACGATCTTAGTGGCGCGTTAATTTTGAAAGGAAAAAATTGAAGTAGAATAGAAAGCAGGGCATTATCGACAGAAAAGAAGCTAAAAATAGTAAATCTAGATATGAGGCACGATTTAAAAATATCGAAGGAGTTTTTCCTTGAGAGAACTCGCTTTTAGCGCGTTACAAAGAGCCTTTTCGAACCGTCGTCGAATTCACGTGCTATTCGGAAGAGGATGACATTGGTTACTAATCGACTATTTTTTTCCAATGTCGCGAAGAACAATAGCTTCGAATCGGTCCCCGTTGCACGGTTTCGGATTTCTCGTCTGCTTTAAAAAAAGAAAAAAATAACTCTGCTTTTACTTTAAGAAGGAAGAAGGAGGCGCGTAATCACGATCTCAGTGCCGCGTCGATTTTGAGAGGAAAAAATTGAAGTAGGATAGAAAGAAGGGCATTATCGACAGAAAAGAAGCTAAAAATAGTAAATCTAGATATGAGGTACGATTTAAAAATATCGACGAGGTTTTTCCTTGAGAGAACTCGCTTTTAGCGCGTTACAAAGAGCCTTTTTCGAACCATCATCGAGCGAAGTCGTTGACACTCGTGGAAGAAGTGCCCTCGACGGTGTCCGAAGGCGTGGAGAAACTTACGCGCCTTAATGTACGCACGCGCGACTAACCGTGAAACTGCGGGATCGCGTCAATCCGTGAACGGTTCTCGATGAGTTTCCACGAAGGGAAAGAAATCCCATTCCAATTAGCACGGTCCCATAACAGAAAGCGCTCGAGTCCTTATATACCTACACGAGCGAGCGACCGGTCGGCCGTCGTGGTTGTAGTCGGCGCTGGCACATGTATAATTGACAGTGCGACCGGCGCAAAGAACTGGGTTAGCCAAATGTCTCTTAACGAATGATCCTTGTAAGTCGACGTCGTAAAAACGGGCACGAGGGACGATAAATTCTCGCCTACTTGCCGCGCCGTTGCGTCCTTACCTCTTAAAGCTACGGAAAGCCGAGCAAGCGACCGACTCGTCGCAAAATCGCCCGAATCGAGTATGAAGATAGCGGTGACGTACAGCGTGGCGTTTTAATTTCTACGCGCGATAGCTCCAGCTAGAAGAAAAGAGATCGATCCGTTAGAAAGCGATAGAAATCATCGAACTCTGGTCGGACTCCTGGTTCCGTCTACTCCTTGTATCATACAATACGAAAGTGGCATAAGTCGAGAGGACGTAACGAATCATCGCAGTTGGAAATCGGTGATATTCACGAAATTGCGTCATGGTTCTTCGAGTCAAATTAAAATTTCACTCGAATTTAACCGATAATAACACCCTGCATTTTTACGACGACCGATATAAAGTTGTCGGCTTAACGAGGCTCTTCTCGCTTACCTTTTATGTCTCTGCAAAATTGATCTGGCTGATAGTTTTGGCTACGCCAAGAGAAAGCGATAGTCCGTCGTGCACCAAAAGCCAGTTTATGAATCTATGCGAGGATTCAAACCCATCGATTCCTTGTATAATCGTCGTGAATCAACCCTCGTAAACATTTATTTAGGGCTGTACATCTTGGCTCGAACACAATGAATTTCATTATCGCACGAGCGACGCGAAACGCCGATTCCTTGTTTCGAGATCGTAATCGCCATTGCGCCAAAACGATACGGTTTTAATTTAAAGATCGAAGATTACCGCGGCACATCGATTTACCGATAATAATTTATGCGTACTCGATCATTGCGCTCGCGCAATCTTCGGTGCGTAATACTACGTTCCATCTCTCGCGGTCTCTAGATACGAGATCGTCTCGGCAGTTTATAATCTTTGATTCCTCTGATACCGCCTGGAAAGTGAAATTATAGCGTACATATTTTACGAGACGTTTACGCGCGAAGATGAATCGTTACGTCGATGCGCGATCGAGTTGTGTTTGTTGTTCGAGTTACGTAATTTCGCGCAAAAATTCATCGATGGATAATAATCAGCGCGTCGACGACTCAAACGAATCAAACATAAACAGCTTTCTCCGAAATCGAAGGTGAAAGATTTTAAATGATAAAATGCGCGAGTATCTGATCGATTCGACTATCGTAACTCCGATAGAGGAACCCGGTGTTCACGTGGGTAAGGGCACTCGATAGGGATAGTTCTTACTCGTTACCCTCGATGAAATACGAAACTACGTACATTTTTTATTTCCAATCGAAATCGAACGAAATGGAAAATTCCGTACTCGTGAAAAAATTCCACCTTTGAAGAGAAATAAACGGTAAAGTTACACTTCACGACGATGAATCTCATTGATAAATTACAGAATTAACGTCGCACGATATTGACACAAAAGGCGCCACGCTTAAGATGTAAATAAATTTATCTTGTAATTCGTTGTCGGTTTCTAGAGACACTTTACCTCTTTCACATCGCTGGCGTGTCTCAATGATATCAGTCGTTCTATTTACACGATTACGCTCCGACGTTAACAATATGAATCGCGTTTTACGTATTCCATTCGAAGAAGAAAGTGGCCGAGTACCATTTTTTTGGGTCGGAACTCGGTGAAATTACATAGAATTTACATAATTATCGAAATAAAGTATCCTCATTAACCTTTTAATTGCGTGATCTGTCGGTGAAATTCTTCGCCATTTTCAGGACAACCTTGCTTCATATTTTTCTTTTCTTTTTAAAGATGACATCGACCTCTCATTTTATCAAAATTAACATCAAGAGCTAACGAAATTTTCGACGAATAACTCGGTAAAGTTAATTCCCTAATAAAATGACGAAGGATACGTAGAATTTGAAATCTCGTTCGATTGATTTTTTAAAACTAAAATAAACGCGACTGCTCCTCAATTTGCAGAAAATCGTTTGAGAGGTGTATTGCGATTACGGTATGTATCGCGGTTGTTCGGAAAGCAATTTCGTTTTTTCCCAAAAACTTTTCATAAAAACAACATAAAGAAATATATAATAAAAAGCAAAGTTTCTTTCATAAGAAAAAAACGAAATGTCTTTGAACGATCTAATTTTTCTGGAGGATCGAATAAATGTCATTGCACAATCCTACCGGCATTACTCATCTAGAAAGTTCAACGTAATCCCGATCGAATGCGATCGAGTCTCGTATCGCGTTACTCTTCTCGTCTACCGAGCCCCGTGGCACTCATACCTAATTACATCTTACGTTCGATGCGAACGTCTAGTTAGCATCGATCGTCGAATGGCAAATTTCTGCCTGTCTCTCTCTCTCTTTCGGTAGCAACCGCCTTGACAGCGGTCAGACGGACCGTCAGAAGGACAGGAATATTATACAATGCGAAAGTGGGTGAACCTGACTTGCTTTTGTGGCCAAAGAGCAGCGTGAGAGCGGCTTACCTGTCCGTCTCTTTCCCCCTTTTGCCACCTTCCGCCTCCTCGATCGCACCATTCTTTTTTTTCCCACGTACCAAAGAGGAAGAGAGGACGTGGCGGCTGATAAACAATCGACTCGGATTTCGAGAGACGAAACGTGGCGCTTTTGCGCGCCATATTTGCGACAAAATTCGAGATCCATTCGACGTTTCACCGAAGTACCGAATTCGATCCACGATAAAATTGTCCACGTCGAAGTAGAAAATCAAGGGACGGAAGAAGGACAAGTGCATGAACGTACAAGTAGAATTTTGGAAAGATCTCGCTCTCGATCGTGACACCAGCTGCACGCTAAGTCTTCCAAGAAGCGTTCGATGATTGCTCTTCTCGGACACTGAGTAAGCTGGAGCAAAGCAAGCTTGCTTTCGTTACGGTTAAGAGAACAAAATCTAATACGAGCGTGGGGTATATTATGCCGGATGAATCGTTTAATCTTCTCCGCGGCAAAACGGTCTAAAGTATTCACAATCGAATTATCCCTTCTGCCCTGAGCGCACTCGCAAAGGGCCCGTGCTTCTTC
>JAITYT010000974.1:987364-1000906 GCA_025433975.1 Liostenogaster flavolineata | reverse complement strand
ATATATATATATATACGTAAAATCTATTAATATTTGAGAAATTATTTATTCTCACCTTCACCGTCGCTATCGTCAGAATCTGACGAACCATCTCGCTTATCTCTCTTCGATCTCTTCATTGATTCTGTAGGCTTCTTAGTTATTGGCTCCGCAGACTTTTGAGAAGACTTTCTATCTTCTTGTGCTGGTTTACAAGATTTTGCCACTCTGTCGTCTTTCTTGAGTGGGAAAGCATCTCCCGTAACGAGACTCGTTTCGCCTATCTTTGGAGAATCGGCTTTATTATCTTCCCTGAAATTAAATTACATATATTTTTATTAATGACGCGAGTGGCACGGTTCAATGTCGTTACAGTGTACGAAACATACTTTAATGGCTGCTTCATCTTAGCTGCTGCAATTATGTCTTCCGTCTTCTTAAACGGCGAAGGAGTACGAGATAAACTCTTTGAAAACTAAAAAGTTTGAAAGTAATTATATTATAAATATTTATCGTATAAATTAGACGACCAATTTTTGCAATTATGGACATACTCGATGCCTAGTTACAGGTAGAGTAGTGGGTTGTAATTTTTTTGGAGAGACACTTGCTTCGGGTTTTTTTACGGTGGCCGGATCCACTTTTTTCGTATCTTTGTCTGGACGTTTCGCAGTCTCTTCTTTGGTGACCTTTTCTTTTTCTTTTCTCTTGTTTTCGTCCACATGCTCCTGTTCTTGCTTCTCTTGAGACGATTTCCGATCAACAGATTTTCTGCAAACACGATTATAACACGTCGTTAATAAAAAGGATAAACGACAAAACAATTTGTCACAACACACAAATCCAATTATTCGCGCATAACTGGGCAATCGTAGCATCTGAAAGGAAAAATTCTATAAAATAATGATGCGATACTCACCTAAGTGATTCATCCTCATTGCTAGAGGAACTACTCTCGCTACTTTCCGAGCTACTTGACTTAGACCTTCCGTTTCGTAATTCTTTTCGCGATCCTGTATCACTTGATCTTTTACTTTTTTCATCGACCTTCTTGTCCTTCGCTTTATCCTTGACATCCTTCGAACGATCCGGAGATCGTTTCCCGTCCCTCGAACGGTCCATTGACGATCTTTGATCCTTGGATCTTGATCTACGATCCTTAGATCTCGATCTACGATCCTTATCCCTTCTCTCTCTGGAACGGTCTCGTCTACTCGATCTGTCCCGAGAGGAAGATCTATCGTACCTGTGCGATCTGTCTCGGCCATCAGGTGAACGACGTCTGCTGTCTCGACGATCGGGTGATCGTCGCCTATCTCGCCTTTCTGACGATCGCCGCCTCCGATCCAGTGATCTTCTTCTGCGCCTGTCCCCAGGACTTGGTGATCTGCGACGATATCTCGTAGGACTTCTGCGCGGTGGGCTACAAATAGAAGTATAATTTATCGTAAGACATCGCTTCGACTTACGTTTACAAAATGATAGCCACGAACCTTCGCCTATTCGGTGCTCTGCGTACAGACGGTGGTCGCATGCCACGTCCACCGCTATATCTATCCATCCTTTCTCTTTCTCTTTCCCTTTCTCGTTCTCTTCTTCTTTCGCGTTCCCTGTCCAAAGATCTCCTGCTACGTAAGAGAAGTAGAAAAATTAAATCTCGATCGATTTCGTTAGATCGTAGAAGAAAATTATCAACGTACCTTCTGGTCCTATCCCGTGATCTATCTCGCGATCTGTCGCGTGATCTATCCCGCGATCTATCTCGCGATCTATCCCGAGATCTATCCCTGTCTTTGGATCGGCCTCTATCTTTACGCGGAGATGGACTCCTTCTTTTAGGGGCAGATTTTCTATCACGACTAGAATCGCTGTCACTACCACTGTCGTCTTTATTCGTTTTTCTATACGATCTCTTCGCTTGAACGCCGTCCTTCTTTTTCCTAATTTCAAAATCATTCTTATCTTTCGTTCCCTTGTCTTCTTCCGATCCAGAACTGCTGCTTGTACTAGCATCCCGCTTCCGACTGGAATCAAGATTATCCTTTCGTTTGTCAGGGGATTTTGAGCGGGATTTCGAAGATCTAGAATCGCTGGAATCTGATCTGGATTTTCTAGATTTACTTCTATCGTCGCTCTTCGATCTGGACTTTTTAGATCTGGAACGTGATCTCGAGCGAGATCTAGAAGTTTTTGATTTGGATCTTCTCGATTTTGAACGATCTTGAGATCTGGATTTTGATCTCCTTGATTTAGATCGAGATCGAGATCTGGATCTCCTTGACCTTGATTTAGAACGCGATCTTCTTGACTTAGAAGCAGGCGATCGAGATCTACGCGATTTAGAATCACGGCTGTGCGACTTCGATCTAGATTTCTTTGAACGATTGGCTGGTGACTTCGATCTAGATCTGGACTTCTTCGTTTTGTCTAACGATTCGGGAGAAGGCGAGCGATTGTTTTTCTTTTTCCCATCGGCGATACTCATTAACTTTGCCTGCAATCTAGATATTGCAACAGCGGCTTCTCTGCCAAAAAAATGTGAGATAAAATATAGCCCGTTATCTATAAAAGCTGCGAGATAAAGCTTCGATAAGTTTTATAGCGTTTCGTTTACTTACGGCTTTGTTTTAACTGGCATCAATGGAATAGCATTCTCTGGTTGAGGGGAATCTTCTCTTTCGACTTTAACCTCTGGCATGTCTTTTCCGTTATCCTTCAATGAATTTTTACCGGGAGATCTCGACGAGGATCTTCGCTTTCGATTCGATCGATCGCGATCTCTGTGTCGATCTCTGGATCTGCTTCTTTTATTTCTAGGAAAGAACGAGCAATAAATACAGAGAAATTTTGTTATTTACGTTTATAAAAATATACCTGTCTCTGTCTCGTTCTCTACTTCTATCCCTTCTGTGCTCTTTCGACGATGCACGTTCTTTTTCTTCTTTCTTTAGCTTGTCTGCCTCATCCTTTTCTTTTTCCCGCTCCTTTTCCTTTTCCTTTTCTGCTAACGAAGCTTGAAGTTTTTCTTGTTCCTCCTAATTCAATGCACGACAATTATTTATGTAATGTAATGTACCAACGTATATTGTACACGGTATTTTATTTACAAAATCATTGATGGTGTGTGTTAAAGATTAAATATTACGAGGCTATATTGTACATGGTTACTGAATGTCAGAATACAGGTTTTCAACTGTTCTTTTTCGTGTGATCACTTCATACCATGCTAAAGGTATGAGTTTATACAGTGTGCTCTGTAATATATTCACGACTAACATACGAGTTGATAAGATCGAAGAGTATGCTTACTAGGCGTTTTTTGATTTGATCTTTCTTTTGCTGTAAGAAAGCCTCTGGAATTCCTGTAACACTTTCTTGAGCAGAGACCAGAAGGTCCCATAACTCGCCCATAAAGGATCGAGCGTTTCTACCATTTAGAAAACCAGTAAGATTGATCTGCATTTTTCGTGGGTCGGGGAACTGTAAAATATGTAACACAGAAATTTATTATTTTGCAAATAGTCGACAATAAGAGAATTATGATATGTGCAAGTAGCATACATTTACACTGAAATAGATACACATGTGATAAATGCTGTGAAAAAAATATAAAGTTTTTAATCCCTATGTCGCTACTAACTGCTTTTCCCCCTCGAAAAAGCAGAGTTATCTCCATATTTCTAAAATCTCTTACCAACGTTAACGTAGACTCCATATTTGACGCCTACATCGAAGAACAGGTGACTAAGAAAAGAAGAATTATATCGATCGATAAATGCACAAGTAGCACATACATACAGATACCTTATCGGTGCTCCATCAACTGTATATTTTAAGTCGTTAAGGAGAAAGCTGAAATAGGAAAATCGAGGGATTAATATGGAATATGAAGGACACCATTTCACCAACCTGTGCCATTGACAAAGACTGTCAAACCATGTAGAGATACCTCCAGCGCAGGCTGCACATCGCTTTCCAAGTGAGTCGCGATCACTGCAAATGGATGACTTCTCGAGAGCAGCGTCGGTGGTACGCGCGAACCAAAGCAGCGGCGAGGACCATTTTATGCTGTGCGTGTGGATGGTAGCCGCTGTAGTTACTTTGCAAGTTCATTCATTGCAAAGTCCACGATGAATGGCGAATTCTGCGACGATGATCACGGTAGAGAGACGAGCGGCATAACGACTTTCATTGAAGAGTTCTTCCAGCGACGTAGTAGCGGACGATTCGCCGATAGATGAAAGCTAAGCGATAGCTCTCGCGATAGCAGCGGCAACGACGATGCGAGGCCACCTCCACCGAGGTAGCTCAGAAGGCAGGGACGTAGTGGGAAGTCACGATAGCGGAGACAGCATCCATTGCTGCGACAGCAGAATGGTATGCGGAGCAGTGGCAGAGCACAGTGAAGCTCCAAAGTAGGACGATAGAAGCAGGGTCTGCGTGACGCGATGATTTTGAAGACGAGCCGATGCCCGTTGAGGCTGCGTCGATGTTTCTGCTACAGCCGAGGGCAGTAGAAGATTCGGCACTGGTTCTAAGATGTTGATATACCAGTTGCCATCGGCTGATGCTATGGTTGACGGCTGATACAAAGGCGGCCAATCGGATGTAGGGAACAGCACATCCGAATGCCAATTGGACAATAGGGTTGAGCCCCACCAACGGTCTCTACTTATACTAACGGGGAATTCAAACATATGTGATAAAACATTATTATTGCACGTTCAATTTGGCAGGATCAGCTACAACAGTTTTTCTTTTGTTGAAAATGGATATGCTTGGAGGAGATACTTAGGTTCATAAAAATCAGGATACTCAGGAACAGTGATATTTAACCAAATTTAAAAGCAAGCAGGCAAGTATAACTAATAATACATTTTCTGCCTTGTTGCTTTATGAATCCAAAGTCGGCAAATCGTGCAGATTTTGGATCTAAATGTCTGTAACTTGTACAAAACATAGTGCTGAAATAATATGTATATTTATCGATATCCTATGATGAGGGGAAAAAGCCAAGTGAACGCATTTTATAACTCACGTAATAAAACTATACACTAAATCTAGGCTATATTGCTGTACTTAAATGCGATGATCCGATGAATCTCTTACCTTTTCCTCTAGTTGGTTATATACAAATTCTACTACCACGTCGTCCTCCATACCTAGGATCTGGGTGATCTTCGTTGTGATCCAGGGTTTAATCACATCCAGTTTAACCTTACTCATGTCCACCTGTAAATAATAACGTTATACGAATTCGTTGTATCGCTCGACGAAACGAAGAAAAATACGAATTAAATACAACGAAAGCGGAAAATCACCTTTTGCGTGAGCGAATCACCAAATTTCATTTGTTTAAGAAGTTTTTTCTCCTTGTCGCTGAACCTCGTGTCCTGCGAAGCGGTTGTCCCCTACAGTTACATCGTCGGCATTAATAATCCAAATAACAATACAAACGATTTAAACGCAACGTTAATACAGTTTACGCGAGCTAAACTTTCGCCAAAAAAAAGTATTTTTATTCGCTTACCGTGTACATCATTTTGGTAACGTCTGGAAAGCAGGATTCGTACGAAGCGAAATGTTCACAATCGGCTAAATATCAGACCGAAGGTCTTTTTGGTTATAGGCCGAAGAGAAGCGATATTTTGCATAAAGAAATTAGGATACTTTTCGACGAGATATACGATAATTATTTATCGTGTTAATATCTTGAATAAGAATGTAAGATAATTCACTCCTAACGATTCGTGTACCAACGCGGATTTGAGGAATCAATCGTCTAACATGGCTGACTATTCGGTAGAGCAACGTTCTATAACGCGTACAAGAGCGACATCTTTGTAGGCGTACGCTGATCGTTGAATTAGAAGAAGACGATTTCATTAAGGACAAAGTTGTCGAATACGAACACGAATCAATTTTTTAGAACGATATGAACGATGTTTGATAAGAAAAAGAAAAGTAGAATTTTTTTAAACAACATTACAAAGATTTACGCTTAATCACTTGCGTTTAACGTAATACGTGATCCTTTATAAATACAGTAAGTAGACATTCATACATGTTTGTATTTATAATCTCGTTTTTTAACAGTTATGAATCGAAAAATAAATAAATTTCAAGCCCAAGCGCAATGCTTTATGTGTGTCATTGATTACAATATTCTTAAGTAATACTTTAAGTTAACGAAAAAATATCCCTACTAGCGCTCTCTTTCGGACGTTACGTATCAATAGCCTTGTCATCATCGTTTCTTGCCTATAAATAACTGCTAATCTATGAACGAATATTTCTAAACATCCATTGGGAGAGATCGATCATTAACGGATATACTACGTCAAACGCATAGTCGTGTCATCATAGTCTACGTATTTTTAGATGCATAATCATTAACGAATCGTTCATATATCTTATTAAAATATTTGTGTAAGGCAATTGAAATATACAAATCTTACTTATTGAGAAAATAAAATTTTCCCCTGTAAATTTATGAATTATTTAACCTCGTTACAATTTTAGTAACAGTTTTTTCAGGTAATTTAAATAAATTCGGATAATTCAAGTAAGCTTTATATGTTTTCTATAAATTATTAGGGCACAAATTTGATGCGACGTTTATTCTTGCTTTAAACGGATAAAATATCGAAAGGGGCAATGCGTTAAATATCTATAGGTTTGAGATTGATTAAATAATATTTAATTATTCGTAATTGAATGTTATTGAAAATTGTGCAATTCAAGAATGTGAATATTTTATCGTTACTTCTTATAGTTTATCTAAAAGAAAGATAACAATGTACGCTATATTTTTAATTTAATTAAAAATGCATAAATATTAATAAATAAATAATAAATAACGACAAGTCTAAATCATACCTAAATTATAATGATTTCAATAAGGACGCGATGACATATATCGCGTTGCCATCGTAAAAAACTCGCCTCGAAATAATACATTTCTTTGATTAGCGTTCCTTAGTTTAACGTGGACAACCTATATGTGAATGAATTAAACATGAATGGGTTTTTCGCGGTAGAATCGGTTTTGTGTGTCGCACGATGACGTCTTATTACCTACGAAATAACGAGGAAATGTGAATCGAGGTGAAGGGTTCCGTAAAGTTGTAACGGTACTCCACGCTCATCGGAATTCACAGTCCGGTCCATTCGGTCACCGTCCGTCTTACAAGTTGAAACTATTCCAATGAAGCCTATCACTCAGACAGTCCGGTTCTTTGAACACAAATAGATCAGTTCATTGATTCACACTCGTCGGGTTGTACATCCACGCGGAAGAATTTAAACGAATTAAGAGATAAAAAAGAAAATGAACTAAATTCCATCTGGAAACTCCAAAACTGTGATTTACACGCGAATAGATCTCCTTCGATCGCTTACGTAACTTTCACTGAACTCTTGAAAGATCTACGAGGCCTCTGCGTTAGACGAAGGCTAAGAATATCAAGGCTTCGAGTTCCTTGTCTTTGATATTCCACGTTAAAACCTTCCTAGCGAAGGGTCGACGCTTCCTCGTTTCTTACGAACAATATCTTGCGTCATACCAATGTTCAAAGAACGAGTTGTCTATTATGAGATAATATTACGTTCGTTTGGCCTACTTTTTATCCAATAATATTAAATAATGGAAGAAGAAGGCAACGATCGATAGCTAACAAACTGTTCAACCGTTTCTTTAAAATATTGTCACTGTATTGTGTTATTATTGTATCTTTTGGAATTTATTTATTGGAAATGTAAAATCGTTTGATACAGACCAAATTCAAAAAATATAGGAGAACGTATTCCAAACGTAGTACTTTTCTACGTATAACGTCGAAGCAGTAGCGCGTTAGTAACGGCGTTTTTGGATCTCAGCCCAATTTTGAATTTCTTTATCTCGTTTTAAAGGTCAGTTATAACGCTATGAAAAGCTATATTTGACTCTTCGAAAATAGCTGAATAAAATCGGCGATAGAATCGCTTCATTTTAATGCACGATTACAAAGATTTCAAGTTAAATCAACGAAGCTCTTTTTCAACTATCTCAGTACTAAACGCAACATCGTGAAAATAATTGATTGATGTAAATTGGTAAAAATATGTTAACAATCCAATATTGACGTTGAAAGAAATATAAACTGGAAGCAACAAATTCCACCTGTACTCGGCACGAAGAACTACTCGTCTCGTAATTTGCCTTAATTCTGCTCGAGCAAGAGTAAAATCATAAAATGATTCTTCGAACTGGTTTGTAAAAGAAAAAGATGGAACAATGCCTGCGTAAAGGAAAAAAGAGCCGTTTGACTCGTGGTACTAGTTTTTATTGCGAGTCGAGTTATTTTAGCGACCAAGTAAAAATAAATTTTATTCTTTCTATTCCCAGGCAAAAGATTCGTTAGTATTCGACGAAAGAATATAACGTTACAATGAATATATTTATAATATTTGTGACGATTTCTGTAAATTTCTAATCATTTTTATAGTAACATATAAAATTATATATAATCGTATTTATGCCTCAATGTGCATTAAAGGCAGAGTTAAATTTTAATTGGCAATCGTATCACGTAGAACGTATCGTACATCGTTACTATTCTCCTCTTAATTCTTGCCATAAATAAAAGAAGAAATTGTAATGTTAGAAATTTATATTGAACGTAAATCGAATTAATATTAGTTTAAATCGTGTCATTTTCTAACGAACAAAAAGATAGCGTAACGATCGCCTAAGTAACTTATTATAATACGTATTACGAATTGGCACAAACCCGTGGTACATCCATACGATCAGATTTAACAGTGAAATTCTGATCGTTTCTCACGAAGATTTTTCGCTCGCATGCTCCAACACGGATACACCTGCTTAAAACCGGCTCAAGACGGGTCTAGTGAACTCGAACGAATTCCGAGATCAGATTCCGCGGAATGGTCGCCGTACTCCCAATTTAACTTTTAAAACCGAGAGGATTCCTTCGTCCAGAGGTTTCGTTTACGTGGAAAAAGAGCGAAAATTCGTTAGAATTTAAAAGAATTATTCGTTTGCAAAGAGTCAGCCAGTCGTCAACGAGACGCGTGACGAATTATAGGTGATATATTTTACACTTTATTACAAGTGCAGGAGATAAACAATCTACGCGCATATATTTTATTTCACGTTGATGAATAATCGAAGTTACGCATCTGCTGAGCGAATAATGTAGCGGCAAATTAAATGTCTCCACGAAGTTTTCCTTTGGTGAATGTGACATTGATTCGAGTATTACGTAGAAAACGTAGGAATGACGCGTCTTAAATCGATAAAAAACGTGATGATTATTAGATAAAAGAACAGTCATAATTGTTAACACGGCAGTTCTTTGTAGCTATCGTGTACAGGGTGTAAGGAAATATTTGGTCCTGGTGTATTCTACATCTTCGGATCGGTGAAGATTTGTAAAAAAAAGTATGGGTCGAAACTCAACGGTGCTCATAAAAAAAAAAATAGAAAAGTCCTATTATTAGTACTACTTCTTTTCTTACAAATTGTTTACACTTCTAATAAAGCAAAGAGTTACCGTTGTTATTTAACGAAAGTCTTGAAAAATGTTCATCTTTTATTTTTTTTTAAGGCAAAAAATCGATCCATTTTGACGAGTGTTTCTTAACACATTCGCAACGCTGATGTGAATTCACGTCTTTTCACATTCTATCGCTGGTTGCCGTTAACGTAAATTTACGTCTTTTTATATTTTATTTCTAATGTATCGCATGCGCTCGACTCAAGTCGGGCTCGACACAAAATTGTATCTATAAGAATTTTAACGCCGTAGCGGTGTATTTATATTCTCGTCAAGATTATTTTTATGCTAATAAGTAACATTTCAATTTAAAATCTAAAACTT
The DNA here is from genome assembly GCA_025433975.1 of Liostenogaster flavolineata. Lineage (NCBI taxonomy): Eukaryota > Metazoa > Arthropoda > Insecta > Hymenoptera > Vespidae > Liostenogaster > Liostenogaster flavolineata. The sequence goes on along the minus strand of JAITYT010000974.1, from coordinate 991,043 downwards.
CTACGAATAAAATTTATCTTACACAGTAGATAAAACTTCCGCATTAATTTCTGATGAAACGGTTGAGTTTTGACTCGTGGTTCCTTTAACACTGTTTTTTTAACACATAGGATACAATGCAATAAAAAAGAGTTTGACGTTGAAATTCGAAGTCAAGGACAATTTTGCGGCTACTTTTTTACAGATCTTCGTTGAATCGAAGAAGTGGAATACGCCTATGATGCCGATCTTATTTTTTTTACACCCTGTACATGGATGAAGTATAAACGTAACAACGTCGAAGATCGATTTTTCCGGTTTAACATCGTCGAATTAAAAACCGAGCACAATTTTAAAGCAATCGTTCGATCGATTTTGCTTGTGTTTCACTCTCATCGTCAAACTTGTTAACAAAAATCGACCCTCCGATGCGCGTCCGTTTTCGACAAAACCGGAAACGAACAACGAGAATGAACTTAACAAATGTACAGCACCCGTTTTAAATAATACCAGAGTACCTAGAGAGAAAGAGAGAAAGAAAAGGTGAAGATTTATCCATTTAAATAAAAAAGAAGCAAATAAAGAAAATATTTCGAAGTGAGTTACACATCTTACGCGACTGAAAACTCGAGTACAAAAATACTGTGTATCTGTTATCGATGAATGTTCTGAATAATAAGTGCGACGACGATGCTGCGCGTCGATCGTCGTTGCAAAGAAGAGAAAAGACATTTATAGACGATCGACGAAGCATCGATCGACTCGCAACTTCGTCGATCAACGAAGGAATCACGCAGCCACGTTGAAGATAACTTAACAAAAATTGCTAGGTCCCGAGAAAGCGCGATGATCTTCGATCACGATCATCGCACCGCAGTCTCTCGTCGTTATCGAGTGCGATCGCTTCGAAGAAGTCGATCGTAATCGGCGCGTCCTTCCACCATCCTTGTTCTATGGCCTTGTCGTCGGCTTCGACATCCTTGTCGCTTTCGTCGGGACCAGTTTCCCACGGGAGAGATCGCTCGACGACGATCGTTGGAGACTCAGAAGCTCGGTACGGTCGGCGATTCGGACAAGGCGCTTGCCAGATTCTTCGGCTTGCAGACGCAACCGCTCTCCACCAAGACGTAATCCTGACCGGTCAGGGTCACCGGTCCCAGCGGAATCACCAAAAATAGGTACGGCACGTACGTTTGCGTACACTCACCGTGGACCACCTCGCATTCCTTTGATCTGCAAGACGTTTCCTTCAATTTTAAAATCTCCCAGTGTTCATCGTCCTACCTAACTTTAACATCAGATACTTCAAAATGACCGATTGGTGTCTTTGAGACCACTGTTTATAACCTCACTGCCTACTACAAATCTTTTTAAATAATGTTATCAAATACTGATACAACTTTTTTTTATTTGTTAAAAAGAGTAAGCTCAGCAAATTATTGATACAATTTTGTATGCTCTTCCACTTATTCCGGGGAATTCCCTATTCTTGTAATTTTATGTCGTTTTAAGCGTTAGGATTTTACATTTTCGAGAATTTCGTTATTGCTACACTTTTTTGAAATTACAAACGGTGCTTTAATTTGTGAAAAGTTGTTTAGAGTTTTTTTTATAAATTTACATTATTCTTGGACCCATGGTAAATTAATATTTTGATAAGGCGGAATTTTTGTTTTGAATCTTTCATCCAAGTATAAATTCTTGTTCAATATGATAAATCATTCGGAAAAATGTAAAGTACTGCAGTGGATTCTAGGCATGCACCTAGTATTAAACGTTTACACGCGAGCCAAGTGTTATTCGAGTTAGGATAAAGGAAATGAGTTGAACGACGATCCCAGAAAATATGGAAAAGTAGGCTAAAATCTAGCGAGCTAGTCACGATCAAGACATCACGGACCAGTCTATCATAACGTGACGCATTCGAATTAATGCGTCTCGCAAAGTAGTTTGACCGAATTTTTAATTCGACCGACTTTCGTTTCTTAAATTCTAGCAAAATTTTAGAACGTTCTAGGAACCTCGTTTGTAACTCTGACGATTATTATCTCTTCGACTTACGAGATAAATCGATAGAAACCTGGCAATGAGAGAATCACGAGGTGTTCAACGATCGACGTCGTAATATTCATTTAAATTCGTGCCACTGCGATACTCACTCGCAAACTTCAAAAACGACCTGTTGCAAAAGATCGGGAAATTTTTGCACGATCGTCACCGGCTGGCCGCTGGTCAGACTCACACCGTACATGGGCGCTGTCGTGTTGTACCTCGTTTTGCACAGCCTGACGGGCGAACCGCAGCTTTCCTTCGTGGAAAAAGCTCGTCCTAAAAACCAAATCATTTTACCAAATCATTTTAGCGTGAAATAATGTGATCGGTGGCAAACGAGAAATCAAAACGACGCTTCTTCCTCTTAAACGTCGATTATCGCGATTGATCGTAACTTTCTCGAACGTAATTACAGTCGTAACGAAAAAAAACGTGCCATTTATTGCGAGCAAGCATTAAGTGTCTTTCGATTTGTAAGGTCATTGTCGATCGTTACAGTACCACGTCCATCCGGACGTTCCTTCGGAGAGAAAGAAGAGAAAAGGAAAGTTGCCAGCGCGAGTGCACTTGTCGTATTTCAAATGCGTCTAGTGTAAAGCATCTTCTATCGATAAGCGCTTTATTGCTAATAATTATATCAAATTGTTCTTTCTGCTGGCTGAATTTGTCTGCGGCACGTTTGATTTTTCCCGTCTTCGATTTTTTTCAAACGATTCAAGCAAACGATCATCCATGACACAGTACGTTGCACGTAAGAAGAGATAAAAATAAATCAATATACTAACGAAATATATAACAAAGGACATTTGGAAAAGCGCGAACACTCGAAATAGAAAAGGCAATACGAACTGCTAACATACGTTACAAAGTGGGTCGATAGAATTACTCGGAAGTTTCGTTGACGCGATCGACGATTAACGATAATAGCGACGAAGGTTCGACAAGCAAACAGCTCTCGATGGTCCACATTAAAACGCGTATACTCTAGAGACTGTTGGCTTGGAAAGTCGCGAACTACGCCAACTGCGAGGAAGAAACGCAGGAATCCGAAGCGGATGAGAGCGTGGTAGTTTTCGTAGGCTTTCTAGGCCAGAAGGATCACGATTCGTCCACGTAATCTAGGAAGCCCTTTCTTCGGAATACCGAACCGGCAGGCGACCGGCTGCTCCTACGTGGGTACGTACGTACAGGCACGCACACACAGACGCGAGCACGTTGAAACGATGAGTGGGTCGCCTCTGGATACCGTTACGAGGAGAAGCAACGATAACTGTATTGGCCGGATAACACGGTGCCTTATTACCAGCGCTCGGCCGCGACCATCGAGCCATCATCGAAAGGATGGAGTGTCGAGCGACCGCAGCACACGAGCGCTTCCTCGGAAAAGCAGAATTATTATTCTAGGTAAACCGGCACCGCGCATACGCCGATGACTATGCCGATTTTCATAGCAACAACGAGTTACCCGTTGACCGCGTGTTCGCTCTTACGACCGAACGAACGTTCCGTGGAATCGGGTTTTCGTGTCATAAGGACAGCTGCATAATTCAAGGCTGCAGGGTGCACGAGCAGGCACGCTCGTAAACGGACCTCCGTCTTACCTCCGACGTCGACCGGTCGTTCTAATTTTTAACATTTTTTCTCTCTT
>JAITYT010000974.1:968934-987316 GCA_025433975.1 Liostenogaster flavolineata | reverse complement strand
TGATTAATTTCTTCTTCTTCTTCTTTTTTTTTTTTTTAGAAGAGTCTCGATTGAACTCAATTACGAGTCTTGGCACGTTCGTTGCTCAGCGTGATTCGGTTGAGTAAACGTTAGGAAGCGAGAAAAAAATATTAAAAAGACTTTAAGATTTAAAGACATTTTTAAATACTTCGTTCGATCACGAGCTATATTCACCTACCAACAGAAAGTATTTGAAAAGATAAAGTTATCGCGAATTATCCTGACCACCGCGAGGATACTTTTTTTCTAAGGGGTCTCCGAAAATCAGATCCCAACGACTGAATTCTCAACATATTTAAACGAAAATTTGAAAAAATATCGTTCGAATGTTGCTCTTTTATATGCTTCAAAGTTTGAATAAAATAAAATAACGTAACCTCTTGACTTGACCAAGAAAAACGTCGCTCACATGTGGATACATACCCGTCGTCCTGAGATGGATGACGTGGCGACGAACGTGTTAATTCGTAATTGAATTTGAATCGATATTAAAATTATCGATTAATTGCAATTTCGATGGAGTTAATACCACGTGATAAAGTATCGTTTTAAAGGAGCAAACTGTTATTCAAGAGGAACGATGAAACGATTCGAGTGTTTAGACTCTTGGAAAAGTTCGTTTAATTCGCCATTTTTGAAAGCCGAACAATTTGGAATGGTTACGGATTCGTAAGAGTCGTCGTAAATCGTAGCGCAAATCTACGGAGCAAACGATTCCGGATGTTCCAGTTCAGAAATCAATGAAGCATCGTTTATAGGATCGAATATCTCGACTCACGGTCGCGACACGGTGCGGTAGCCTCCTTGCAAGACGCAGTCTTCGATACTCATCGTAATTTAATGCAGTTCCGCGCGGTTTCTACGCTTCTTACGCAAATCGATCGCGACCACTAAATCGTACGAGCGTAACGTCGAAAAAAAATCGAGTAAAACAGGGAAGTAAAATACAAAATGGCGGAAAGAACGCGGTGTTACGTTCTCGGAATTGAAGGAATTCTAGCGCGGATAAACAACCTCTTCCTATTTCTTCTTTTTCTCGAGATGCGCGATCGTCGGTTAAACGTCGTTAGTTTCCCCAATTATCCTTGCTCCTTGTTCCTCGATGATCGTCTCCGAGTCTTTCGAGCACCATATGTTATCGATATGTCTTCGACAGTCTCGCACAAATCGAACCGTAGAAACTTGCGAATTGTACATCGTGCGCTCAATATGCGATTCCGTTTCAACGACCTTATTCTTTCGAAACTATTTAATATTTACTTCCTATACTTCGATACGCCCAATGAATGTATTAGGTTGTTCGGAAAGTAATTTCGTTATTATGAAAATGAAAGACGCGTTTCAAACGATCGTGAATGGTCGAATTCGAAAAAACGAAATTACTTTTCGAACGATCTAATAATTATCATTAGCGTGTTTCTACACATTAACGATATATTTGATGGGTTTTTTTTTCAATATCGCATCGATAGAATGCAGTTCGATCCGATTTTCCGACGCTCTTGTCGGAAAGAACCGCTTGCGGATAACGAGATGCTAAAGTTAAGTTTTCTCGAGCAAACTTAAAAAGATAAGGCTAGCGGATCAGATGGAGGAGCTCGCAGTCCGTTGCAACGAGCGCTTTCAACATCAAGGAAACGATATTTAAAGATAACGCGGCTAAAACGAGAAGATAGTCGCACTCTATTTCTTCGCTCGCTATCTCGGTCGCTGTTCGCTTCGGTAAAAAAAAAGTCTTCTTGTCCTGCGTGCGTGTTCGCTTCATTCGCCCCGCAAACTAATCACGTTTTCGGAGCATCCGAAATGCCAGGCGCGAACTCTATTCAAATGCGACGTATGAGACGCGTTGAGCTTCGAGAATCACGCTCGACCCGATTTTGTCACTCGACTCGACGCGACGCGCAGGTGAGACGAGAATCGCAATGACGAACGGCTCGCATAATCGACTCACCGTTTCGCGTGTTTTCCGCTATCGAGAAATCTCCATGAGCGGCTTTGTAATTGCGGAGAAGCGCCTGTCTCGTCATATCCGGATCGATCGTGCGCGGCTGATGCGTTCGAGCGGTTCTGCTGTTCGCCCACAGATTCTTGAAGCTCCTCGATATCGCGGCGCTGGAAAAAATGAGCTCTTGCCAATTTTCTTTGGCACGACGCGCGACGTCGTCCCTTTCGGCAAGGAAGGAAGATACTCACGAAGGATATTGCATGTTATTGGGTCCTACGCAGTCTGTTGGATCCGTCAGCGCGTCGCCCCAGACGTACTTTAGCCCTAGACCGTTTCCCTCGCATTTTTTCGCGCTGTAACCTTGAGTACTCGCCGTGACAATGAGGATCAGTCCGAGACACCTGGACATCTGAAAATAAGCGTACACGGACTCGATTTATATGCGTTATTATACTTTCGATCGTCCTCGAAACGATCGTAAAAATCTTACAAGGTTCTTACTCTTCCTTTTTTCTCTCTTTACCAAAGAGAGTCAATGACGCATTCGATAAAGGTCGAATTAACGAGGATAAATTCTACGTTGCGCGCACTACGTCCGTCGTTCGAGATCGTTCGTCTTGTCATAGCCGGTAATCTTGCTATAATAATAATAATAAAGATGTAACGTCCGCTTCTCGAATCGTTAAACGTAACAGTCGTCGATGTTAAGGCGAATTAATCGTAAGTTTCGTTACGAAAGAGTTCGCGCGACCGTTCGAGCAAAATTTCAGCTAATTCATGCTCGAATTGTAATATCGAGTTGGAACGAGCGAATAGGCTTTTCTTTCCGAGCGAAGCACGCGTATTTCTCTGAACCGTGTCCGCGTATAAATGGCGATTTAGATCGGACCGTAGTAAAAAGTGAACATCAGCGGCTATTACGTTAGTACGGTCGACTCGATCGCATCACACACGGCGGTTGTAATCGTAAATGCGAACGGTAATGGATTCCATCGGAGTTAGCTGCAGGCTAAACGCGCGACCATTGTGTGGCGAAAGAACCGTGCGCGTGCCACGCTCTTGGAACCCAAGTTCGCGAGAGGTCAAGAGCAAGAGTAAACGACACGCAGACGTTAAAAGCATCTCGATTCTATGTACGAGTGTCTCTGATCGAACCCGGCGAATTCTTCGCTCGAAGGAGATGTTTTTTTTCAAGAAGATGACGTCGAAGGGCGTTCTTTCGTTCGTCTTAAATCAACGTACCTTCTCGTATTGAAACTCTCGTGAAATTCTCGTTTCGAGCGGTTCGAGGCGGTTTCTTCGTGCGATTCGAGGCGAGGAATCGCGAATTCGTTCAATTTCGCTCTCGAAGAGAACGACGCGAGGTTCTTCGCCTCACGGAAGCGTGAAAAATCTGCCGTGTAGGAAATAAGGCGGTGAGGCGCTCCGCTCTTTTTCCCTTTCGAACCTTCCCGCACGTACCGATGAATATTACTGGCACGAGTAGACGAGAGAGTGACGAGAGGAACGATTTGGAATACTAATTAGAGGCACGTAATCGATACTTGGACGCGGTTCGAGGTTTCTAGGTTGGCAGGTCCATATGTAATTTCCGTTATGCGTTTCTTCGCGCGTCGGAGGAGAAGACGAGTGAAAGCATCGCATCCTCGCGATTCACGATCGATAAAAGCTGCCTCGAGCGCACCTTTTCGAAAGCCGCGTGCTTTCATCCGCGCTCTTCGACGATCTCTTATTTTCCGATCGAACGTCCATTCAAATCCTGAGAAAGACGTACGCTTCGATCCTCTGCATTTCTCCATTACGTTTCTTCCTTTTGTCTAATCGATAGTGCGAGAAACTTTAACGCTTTGAACGCCAAAATATCGAAAAATCCGCTCGATTTTTCATTACATCATCTATCGATCATAAGTGAGAAAATAAAACCGTTGCTCAAGAATGGGCGAAGCGAATTTTTGGAATCGTTACGTCAATCGGTTATGCATCAGCCAAGTATGAGCAACGAAGAAAAAAACGCATCGCTGTCGTGAAAATGTCAATAATTCTTTCGATACTGAACGAATATCTCAAATACACGGATATGAAAACGATCGAATCGTGTCGATGGTACAAAGAAAGTAAGGAATTTTTACTCGTAATTGCGCTCCGTAAACGCGTCGTGCCTCGTAGAGAGTAACGCACACACAGAGAGACTCGCATATGTTCCAACTCCGCGTTGCTCACGCTCGAATCCCGTACGCGAGAGCGTAGAGCCCAGCGACCAGGAAATCATTGACGGATGCCGCTCAAGGTTGGTCATTGGCCGTGACCGTCCCACCGTGTCTGCTACTTCGAGAAATCCTACCTCTCGACATTGATCTTCGAATTTCTTCTCTTCCATCCTTCCTTTCTTTCTTCGAGCTCTTGCGTAAAACTTCCTCGACAAAAACGCCAAAATCCCAAACGTTCAGCCAATTACGCGCGTTCTACTTCGAAGAAGCGCGATCGAGAAAATCGATCTTTTTGCCATTGACCCATTCCTTGCCAACCATCACTACACTCCATAGTATAAATACTACGGTATTATACCATAATATAAATCCATACTATAAAATATTGCATTTTAAACGCGCCTAAAGCAAAGCACTTTGCATGGCAAGCTTCTTATCGTCGATAAATCGTCAGAAGAACTTCGAATCCCGTGGACTGGCCAAATTGGATAAGCGAACCTTACGAAAGAGAAGCGGAAGAAGCGAGGAGGAAGAGCGATTTTTCAATTTTCTCTCGCTTCTTTGCTTCGGGATTTCGATCACAGTCGTAGGAGCGACCAGTCCGAGTCGACCGAGCGCTACGTTACGTTTCCACGGCGACCTTGCGGTTAATTAAGTGCGCTCTCAAAGGCAAGCTATCCGTGCGATAGTTTTTGCCGGTCGCACGCGAGTTACGGTAACGCGTAATGTTAAGAACGAGCGAGTCTATCGACACGCGAGCTAGCGCTTCTTGCAAACGACCAGGACGAAGAGGACGAAGAGACGAGGAAGAGGCGATCGTTCGCTCGCTGGTAATTGCCGTGCGATGTTAACCTCCTCTTCTTTCTTCTTCGCCTCCTTGGTCCAACAATGAAAGCAGACCGATTTTATGCGTCGGCCGTATCGGATGATATAACGGCCGGTCCGATCTTGAGTAAAAGGAAAGCAGCGCGTGAGAATCGACTGAACTTGAGACGAGAGACCGAGCGCTTCCTTGCCTCTTCCTTCTCTCGCCCATCGCCTCTTCGCCTCCTTTTTCTTCCTTGCATTATTTCGGAACGATCAGCGATTCTCGTCTTTTCTTCCCGATCTCTTGTTGGATCTAAGTTCGCGGTCTTTGAGTATCTTCGGAGTTCGTCCTATCCGTAGATCCTTGGAATTTTCTAAATTCCTTCTGGAAGGGTACATCGTCGTTTAAATTCGTAAGAAAGATGTTCTCTCGCGTAAGTAACAGAGTCTCGATCGTTTCTCGATGATGGTGATGACGATACACGTCGTAGACGCGTGTGATTCTAACGGTAACGGCGAACCATCCAAAACTTTTTCACCTGTAGGAGTCAACGCGTTATCGAGTACGTCGTACGCTTACTCATCTTCGCCTTCGATAACGGTACAGGCGTGTTTCGGCTCCTCTCTTCGGGATGAATAAATTATAAGCAGGGGCGCGCCACGATTTTGACATTTTTTTCTTCGACCTTGCGCGACATGAGATCGCCTTCGTTCGTTGGATGGTTAGGAATGTACACGGTCGTGTGATTTTGATTAATTCGACGTATCGAAGGTGATCGCGTCACTGAGGAAATATTCGAAAAACGTTAAAAGGGTCTCGTCCAAAACGACCTTACGATAACGACGAAGGTACAGACTCTATCGTTTCTACGGATTTCGAATTCTAAGATTAAGGATATTGAGAATAATGCAAAGAATAGCAATCGCATTGATCTTGAATGAAACTGCTTGTCTTCTTGACAACGAGAATCATGCTGTTTATTTTCATAAGGCGACGAATAACGAAAATAACGAGTCGATAATTTTACGACAACGAAATTCGCATACTCGTGTAAACTTTGCGTTGCGAATTATTATAAACGATCGATTATCGAAAACGTTGTCGCTATATCGACTGTTGCCACCATACGTATTTATAATCGCGTTTCGTCGCTTTCCAATAGATACGGGAATTTCTCACAAATTATTTCCGAACTTTTCTCCGCTTATTCTGACCCATATGGAGTTAATGTAGGAGACGTTTATCGCGCGATCGTGAGCGCGCCAAATCAACGCGTTATTAAACGAAACGGTGCTTGCGCGCATCCACGAAAATAAATATTGAAAATCTTTTGGAAGGAATACGATAATTATTTACCGTCTGTGACAAGATTATAAAAAAGCGAATAACTTTATTAAATAAAGACTGAAATAACATCGCGTCGTATTATTTAAGAAGAAACATTACGACTTGTAATTAAAATTATATTAAAAATTCCAAGAATCTAATTCGTCTTTTTATCCCCGTTTTAACGATTCATCGATGAAAAAACTACGATTCTCGTAATGGGAACGTTTGGAAGATAATTTTACAAGAATTCTTAAATTATTTCCTATTATACGATACGTATTTCACTATAGTCGATGTAAGAAAACGAAGCTTGTACGCTTCCTTACGTACCCTAAATTAACAATTTTTATCGATATTTCGAGACTCGCTCTTATAAACGTCTTCGGAATGTTTAAAATTGATTCGATGATTTACTCACCGTGAGGAACACTACGCCGGACTTCCCGAGTAAAGTCTTATCTCAGTCCCTTCGACGACGACGCGATCGGCAACGTTCGCGTTACATTAATTAATTTAAGTATACGTGTTAACAACGAGATGAAAGAGGATCTGAACGAGAGCACGACAGTCTCTCCGCACTCTCTTTTTCTTTCTTTCAAACACCGCTCATATCACTACACCGGATGTGGGGTCGAACACCTCCGTCCTCGCAGGTGGATTTCCAGAGGTTGACTGTAGAATCGTAAGTAACCGCTCTCTGTGCTCCGGTAGAAAACCGGAGTAAGAGGGGATGAAGTGGAATATATCGGTCCCTATTTCTACCTCTTGATTTTCTTCCTTCCTCGTCGTCGAGAAAGCAAAGGATCGAAGGAGGGTGGTTCGTAGCGTAGTTTCGTTTTAACGGCTAAATTAAAACGCTATTGTTCTTTCTTTCTTGTCATTGCGATATTCAATTTGTTAACGATTAATAAAATACATCTCGAAATAATCAAGTGGTAGTATTATAATCGATATATAACGATGAACATGCAAAAGACACTTTTATGCAAGTATGAGTTCCGCGATAGAATTTCATGATGTAAAAAATAAAGTAAGGTACTTAACTATTGTTAAAAAACATTGCATTTACTTGGAAAGTTTCTATTAGATAGTTTTGTTATAATTATTTTATTCGATTAGATAAAATTTCTGAAAAAATCTAAATTTTATTATTTGACTATTGCAATAAAAATAGTGTGTTAATAAAGCAAGGAAAATGTATCGGTTTAAAATCAAAGTTAACAAATCTTTACATTGTCTAGTTTTAAAACAACACGATTACATATTACTTTTATTTCGATATGTAAATTTGAAATTCGCGTATATATATATATATGTATGTATGTATGTTTGTACATACACGAGTTTGTATTTTTATTACTAAAGAATTGAATTATTCCTTGCAATATAAAGTAATTGAAGATATAATTATGAATAAGTTTTATTTTCGTGTACACTAAATGATATAAATTTTCAGTTATGAATATCTTCGAGTTATATTTATTATAAAATACATATAACAGCATATAATTGTAAGCGCAATGTGCAAAATAGTAAATTAAAATTTGACAAAGTTTACGAATAATATTATATTCCTAGTAAAGATAATAAAATTTGGTGTCACGAAGTAGAAATTTCCCTAATAGCACAAAACGCATAGCTATCCAAGTTACGCAGTCGTCTAATATTAAAAATGATTTAAATCATCTCAAATGAATATAAATATAATATTTCGTGCTATTAGGGTTATTTTATTTTTACATTATATAAACTTCAATAAGTCAGAAACCTTAGTTTTATAAAGCGAAAGAACTAACAAATTACAAATCTTTGACTTATTAGTTAGTATTCTATGAAATTCAACTGTAATTTTTAAAATTCTTTAAGTTATGCATCTAAAGTGCTATGGCATGTTTTAATGAATGTTGATTATTATTTTATAAATAAAAGATTATTTAATTTTACAGTGTCTCGATTTTAATCTTTGTTTCATTATATCATTTATTTGATAATATTCATCAGTTCTTTCAGTAATATTTTACAAAGCACATAATCGTTTCGGTAATCGATATTCTTTTTGATAGATACTTGTGAGAAAAGATTAGTTACTGTATGAATTAATAAAATTTTTATTGTGTTGGCACTTTTTAGAAGTGCCGACACAAAAATTTTAAATATTATTATTATACATTAGCCGTAAACGTAATGGTCGCAGTGTTTCAATAATCCCTATAAACAATTTTCAGAAACAAATCTACATTTAAAATTACCTGTAAAATTATGTTTTAATTATGGTGGTAATAGACAGTCTCTAGATATATATAGCATAAAAAATATAATTGTCTCATATTAAGATTATGATATTGCATATTATGTCATCAACAATATAGACGAACGATATTACTATATTAATAATCTTTCAAAACGATGAAACTAAAATTAATATATAGTACTTGTAAATATCGTCAAACAGATCTTTTTATGAAACGTCCGTTTGTTGAAAATGCCTGTAAAGAACTTAATTTAAAAAATTGTAACATGTTCGCAATTTTAAAAAATAGACTATTCGTCGAACTTAATAGAGTTTACGCTTGTATCGATTATACCGCCACGATAACTACCACGCTTTTTCTTAGTTTTTTCATGCCGAAAGGATTTGCCCTTTGTGTGCTTCAAATCCATATTGGCTTTCTCTCCCCATGATCCTCGTGCACCTTTCTATTTTAAAAGGAAGAAAAAATAAAATTTTTAATAATTCGACGAGTCAAGAACAAAGAACAGACACATTACGATATTAGACAAACGATAACGGAACCTTGTATCACAAGAACAAATAGACAAAAAAAAGATTAAAAAAAAAGAAGTGTGACCTGACAAAACTCGATCGAAAGTTCCCCTCAATATTACTATCAGTTAAACATATCTTACCTGTATATACAACTTTATCATCAATCGTCAAATTTGATTTTTTTATTTTGCGAGGGCGTGGATGCATTAAACGAATTTTTTCTATCGAAATTACCTCTACCTCCTCTAAAACCTCCACGTTCTCCCCTGTCTCCATCACCACTCCACGATTTTCTAAAGCCTTCTTTATTTTCATTATCTTTGTTATCATTTCCCCAGGATTTCCTGTTATCAAAACCGCCCCCACCACCACGGCCACCTCTAAATCCACCTCGATTACTACCTCTATCGCCACCCCAACTATTACGTCCGCCACCGCGACCACCTCTATCGCCACCCCATCCGCGTCCGCCGCCGCGACCACCTCTATCGCCACCCCATCCGCGTCCTCCACCACGGCCACCTCTATCCCCGCCGCGGCCACCTCTATCCCCTCCGCGGCCACCTCTGTCACCGCCCCAACCGCGTCCTCTAAAACCTCCTCTACCACCGCTATTTCTGTTAAATTCTCCCTGGCCTTCGTTTTTTTTAAAATCATTCTCTTCGTCATTTTCCTCCTAAAACAAAAGAGAAACACAAGGTCAGTCGCCGAATTAAACGGAAAATAATTGAAATATCAGATCCATTGACTATCGTCGATCTTTCTTTTTTTAAAAAGAAAGTGGTGAATGCAGGGAAACAGTCTTAAGCTTTTACAAATCGGCGAATGATCTGTGCTTCTCGGATGTTTCCAAGCATTTACCTTTGCTTCGAAGGAATTATTAGCCAATTTCGGGTCCAATAGGAAATCTTCGTCTCTAACTCGACGATATGGCGTATTTTTTTGATGCTACATTTAAAACATAAAATATAGTAGTAATAGTAACAACAATTACTAAATAAAACAATAACAATAATAACAATATTCTTTCACTCTTATCTTTAAGGTTAAGTAGAGATATTATATCATACCTTATCTCCGTTTAAACTGTCATTGGCTTTGACAAAGTTACTGTATTTGTTTTTCGATAATTTCTGTGGAGGATCATCTTCGTCCTCTTCTGTGTGTTTTCTTTTCTCCAGCTTCGAAGATGGTTTTGGTTTCTTAACCTCTTCTTCTTCGTCGCTAGAATCGCTGTCCTCTGAACTCTTTTGAGTAAGATTCATCGATGGTTTCACTGCTTTAGTTTTAATTACTGGCACTGATTTTGGTTTTTCTTCATCCGAAGAATCGGACTCTGAATTTTCTGTATTGCCTGACGTTGATGTTACTTTTCCAGGTTTTGCAGTAGATGCTTTTTTGGAATCGTCCGAATCGTCACTGGAGGATTCTTCTTGCGCTTTTGATTTTACCTTAGTTGGTTTTACTGCAGTTGGCTTTACCGAAGGCTTATCGTCTTCGTCCGAATCATCGCTAGAAGATGATTCTTCCGCTTTAGGTGTTTGTTTTACGACAGGAGCTTTTCTAGGTGCGGGTTCTTCGTCGCTACTATCTTCGCTAGATGATGATTCCTCTGCAGTAACTTTTTTCGTTGATGTACATTTATTAAGAGCGATTGATTTCTGATTCGATACTTGTTTATTTGTAGCTGTTTTTGCAACGGGTGTTTCCTCTTCCGAGGATTCATTCGAATCGTCGCTCGAAGATTCTTGTTTTGTAGCAGTAACTTTTTTAATAGGCAATGACACTTGCGCTGGCTTTTCATCTTCCATAGAATCATCCGAATCATCATCACTGGAGTCTTCTTGCATTTTTGTTTGCACTTTTACAGGATCTTTGGGCAAAGGTGCTTTCGACGCAATTGATGATTTTTTAACTACTGGTACCGTGGGTTTGGCTTCATCTTCGCTACTGCTTTCACTCGAAGATGATTGTTTTTTACTAGTAACCGCTTGTTTTACCTGAGGTTTTGGAATTGATTTTGTAGCTACCTTTGAATGCGATTCGTCTTCATCTTCGTCGCTATCGGAATCGGATTCAGAGTCTTGAGTGGCTTTTACATTCGATACATTAGTAGACAATGGCTTTGTTTGTACAGTCTGTTGTGGTTCATCTTCGTCTTCCGACGAACTGTACTCTTCGGAGCGCTCTTGTTTTTTTACTAACGAAGGCTTAATGGATGATTTTGTTTCTTTTTCTGTCGACTTAGTAACTGGTTTAGATACTGGTTTAGATACTGGTTTAGCTAAATCTTCTTCATCTTCGCTCGAAGAGTCTTCAGAAGAAATATTGTGTTTGTTAATGGTAGATACTTTAGCTGTAGGATTACCATTAGCTTGTGGTACCTTTTTAGGTGCCTCTTCTTCGCTTTCTGAACTAGAATCGGAACTACTGTCGTTGACTTGAGCTTTTACACTGATTTTCTTTTGAGAAGATTTTTGAAAGTATTGAACAACATCTTCTATAGTTGGCGATCCTTTGACCAATGGATGCTAAGAGGAAAAATATACGATTATTATAAAGTAACAGAATAACATAGAGTAACGATACGATAGGCAAACGTACGATTTTGTAACAATTTGACTACGATTAACTCGAGTGTCGATTTATCAATGAGATTATAACGAATACTTCTTAATACACGCAGTGGAATACATTAAAATTTTTTCCACGTGGTTATGGCGGATGGCGGCATTTTATGCCTCGCGCGAAGTTCGACGTATACAAATTACAATGATCATTAAATTTAGATTAAAGTGACTATGAGAACTTACCGCTTTTGTCTTTTTCTGAAAAACCTTCGCAAAAGCTGCATCCTTCTTTAATAAATAGTCGTATATCAGGGCAGAAACGTTTACTTCTTCCACAGAAGCCATGTCGAACGCGTGCTCAGATCACAATTCAAAGGTACCAACAATGAATCTACAAAGCTCGAATTAGCCTTGTATTGAAATGCTGCCAGTTTTCAAGCGTGCCAACAATCAAGTTTTTTCGAGATTCCTTTATGAAACGTCCTCTTAATAAGACTTACGAGGCAGAGAAAATAATTGTACGCGTGTTCAACGTTAAATACAGGAGTTTTCACAGCGTACGCCTATCTCCACCGAAGTCTTTCAAGCAACTGGGTAGAGTTCCGCTTTGCGTCGCTTTACGCCGGCAACCTAACACTTAATTTATTCTAGGGACATTTGTTCCTATAAAGTCACGTTAATCATTATACGTTTTACTTCAGGATGATTATCACAGCAACCAATGAGAGTCTCTGTTAAATTTCTCCATCCTTTCATAATGCTTGGGAAGGACTAGACTGTTAGCTTGATTTAAGTCGAAGTTACATCAAATAGAGATTTGATTCGAAACAAAATATTTTTCTAAGAAATATATTCGTTGATGTTTCTAATTCGTTCAGGATTTCTGGCGTTTTCTAATAATTGTGTTTTATGAAAACTGCAACTTCAAGCAAGTTTTTATTAACGTGGGATTGGCGGAACGAAGAGTGAACTCGTTCCACGTTTGGATTGGTCCTTTTCGAAATATCGGACCGGTTTCGATCTAACCTTAAAGCCTAATTTTGATTGGAATAATATTTAGTATTTGTACAATAATAATGACGGAAACACAACAGAAAGCAAAATGTATTACTTTAAAAGGATCTGCTGAATTAGTCAGACAGTATTTACGTAAGTAGCGAAACTACTAAGGTATCATTTATTCGTATACTTTGAAGAAATATTATCTTACAGCGATTACAAAAAGGAATGACATTGACTTTGATTTCAGTTTATGGCATTAATAGTATCCTTTATCAAAGAGGAATTTATCCTCCGGAAACGTTCGAGCAGGCTGAACACTTTGGATTATTTTTCCTAATGTCAACGGATGAAAAAATCAAGTTATTTTTAAATACTGTTCTGGGGCAAATTCAAGAATGGCTTGTAGAGCGAAAAATACAAAAAATAACTTTAGTCATAACAAATGTGAATACGAAGGAAGTATTGGAAAAATGGGATTTTAAAGTCGATTACGAAGGTCAGACAGCCAATGGAACGAACAATACTACGAATTCAGAATTACCAAACGTAGGTACAAAGGATGTCAAGACTATACAAAAGGAGATACGTGAAGTGATAAGACAAATTACAGGTAATTATTGTACAGATAGATTTTAATATTTTCTTTAAGTAAGGATGCGATGACGGTTACATTTTGAATGAATTTCATTTTCTACTTATTAATTTGGAAGTATTTGGTTTTCAGGTACCGTCAGTTTTCTTCCGCTATTGGATTGTCTATGTTCCTTCGATATATTGACATATACCGTACCTGATTGCAATATCCCAAAAGAATGGGACGAGACCCAACCAGTTTTTATTGCAAATAGTCAAGAAGTACAACTTAGATCATTTTCAACATCTATACATAAGATGGATACCATAGTAAGCTATAAAAATATATAAATAAATTTCATTGCCCAATGTTATACAAGCATTTATAAAATTTGTAAGTAATATGCAGTTGAATTCTGTTTTAAAAAGTATTACGCACTTAATTTTAACTACATTATGTTGTAACACTTGTTATCGATAGCTGATAGAATATTTGTATTTTTATAATTGTATACAATTAAATTTGTGCTAACGTGTGTGTAATAAGTATTTTAAAAGTTTTATACAAATATATTTTTTCAATAGCCTGCTTTTCTTTTTTTAACTATTTCACTTGTAAATCAGTTATGAATATTATCGACAGAAAAATTCACTATGCTTAATTTATTAATATTTATATACAGGAGGACGTACAAAGGTTTATTTAAGTTTTTATAATGAGTTTTCAAAATATATTCTTCAAGATATTATTAATTCTATTTATTTAGTATATATGGCATTGGTAAACTTTTGAGAACTTCAGTCAATTTTTTTTCTACAGTTCTGAGATAAAATGAATAAACAAAAGATCAAGAAACACGTTCGTATGTCGAAGTAACTTATAAAGTTGATAACTTTTGAGATAAATATCTTTGAACAAGGATACTTCGTCTTCACAGATACGTGACTTTGTTAACGTAGAGACGTTAACAAATGTCTAATAAGAGTATCAAACACTTCATTATTTTGTTAGTGGATGAATCTTTTAATTTTATTTTTAAATACCTTTTATCGAAGCCTAAATACTAATATATTGCAGTAATAATAAATACATTATCTTTAATAATCGAAGGATATCTTTTATATAGGACTAATGCATTGTTTTAAGCGTGCCATATCCATATAAAATCGCTTTGTGTTTTTTAAACTCTGTTGGGAAGTACGCGTACTACCCAACGGCGACTAGTTGCCGAGTGGTACACACCATAGTAGTAGCAGCAGCTTTTCTTTCAGGTAGATGGAAAGCAGCTATATTGTCCGCGTGTCGTTTTCTCGTTCCGATGTTTATATCCGTTCGTAGGTTCGTAGGCTTTTTTTGATGCAGTCTTTTATAAACTTTTTAATATTTTTAATATTTTTAAAAGTAGTGTTTCAGCGTTCGAGTTGCTGATCGTTTATAGTTCTTGTTTGCAACGTAATTGAAAGAACGTCCGAATAATGTCGCAGATGTGTGTTCCGTTTCATGTTTTAATTTGTATATTAGAAATATGCAAGTGTACATTTAGGAGTATATATGTGCACTCACTAAAAGCTTGCGCGTAGTTACATCGAGATTTGAGAGACTCGACATTTATCCGTGACTTTTCAAGAATACAAAAATATTGCAGTGTCACGTATTTATTTACATTAACGACAGAATGTTTTAAGTGAATTAATAGTGTAGTTAATAACTTTCAAAGAAACGTCATATTAAATTTGAAAAAAAAAAGAATTCGTTTCGTGCAAGGAAAAGACAAAGGAATCGACGAGCATCATGTCAGATTTTATTAGAACATAATTGACCCATTACATTGAACAGAGGAATTATATTTACTTGATAAAGCATTGGATACGACTAGAATAAACCGTTCTTTATTTTTCTTTTTTTCCATTTTCTTTCTTTCTTTTTTCCCGCGGCGCATCACATACCAAATCGCAAATGATACCACTTTTGTATTTCTTAAGGAAGCAATACTTACTATGCGACCGATCGAATCTCAAAAGTTTGAAACGGTTATCGTTACTTCTTCGGTGCAATCTGAACAAAGATTCGAATATCAAAACGTTTAAAACGGAATTTTATAACTCGTGGAATTCCGTGATAGTAATTGCACCATTCTAATCGTATTGTTTTATAGGTCGTCCATCGATCGAGCTATGTTATGTTTCGCATAAACGAGTTCGTGTACGTACGAGCATTGGCGTCGCTTCGACCGCCATCGAACGAAGGAAACGATAGAAAACTCTCGGACAAATATGTCACGCAAGTAAACGTATTTCCTTACCATTACCACAAATCGCATCGTCATTCGTTATACCATTATAGGAAAGCATCGACCGATTGCCTCTACGACGGCAATCAATGTTTACCATCGTAAATGACGCGTCTCTTCGCGTTCCTTCGCAATAATTTCGCTATTAAATGTTAATACTTACTTCGTGCTGCTAAAGATTAGCCTTTATAAGTCCATAGTGCACTTTCTTCGCTATTTAGGATCTATCGCGCGACATAATGGATTATTATGTACGCGTGATCGCGCATCGCAAGCTTCCAAATCGTACGTCATTGAACTATCCTTGGATTTCTCGAGGGTCCTTGGAGAAAGTCGATAAATTATGAAAAAATATTAATGAATGATTGCTTCGAATTGGAAAGATCCATTCTTTCGCTCTTCTTCGCGTTTCTCTACCTTCTCCTTCCTCTCTCTTCGTCTATTCTCTTTCCCCCTTTGTCGGACTCACGAGAAAACCATTCGAGTTCGTCCTTTCTAGCTAAAAGAGATCGTCCTCGATCAAGGACTCGAATCCATCGCGGATCAAAGTTCGTTGGATCGCTGACAACCTTAAATCTAAAAGCGATACGATCGGGACTCCGAGTAACTGTAACATTTTCGTGAGAAAGTCTTTTTCGTTGAAAGTCCTCTCTTAGACAAGTGGACCCTGGTTAACGTACGGTTGACGGATCGTGCGTATTCGTAAGGAGCGGCGCTCAAACTTTGTCGTTTTGTTGGTCGAACTGCCATCATTGGTCGTTGTCTTTACCATGAACGATATTAGCTCGTTCATAACGATCGATACGGGATCGCAAGGATTAATCGATCGAATCCTTAAATCCCTATCTATTGTCTATTGTCTCTTAATCGTTAGTATTTTTTGTTTAGCTTACCTTCAACGTTTGGTACAAAGATCGAATCTTACGATCAACATATTCAACGGCAGCAGAGTCAAACTTCGAATTACAAGCGAAATTTTGATTTTCTACACTTTGGTCGTCGATCGCCAATTAATCTTCGATTTAAAGCATTTTGCCGTGTTTAAATAACGATTCGATGAGGATTAAAGCGTAAAAAGAAGGAAGCACAAAAGGTAGCACGAGTGAATTCGTACAAGGGATTCTAGACGATTCTAATTTGTCGATCTAGAGTGATAATCGGAGTTTAGACTTTGCCGTTCTACGGTATCACTGTCCTTCCTTTTTCTCTTCCTATCTTCCTTCGACTTTTACCGTTTGCGCCGTTGTTGTTGACAGATTCACTGGTGAGTAACGCGCAGTTTGCGCGTTTAATCGACTTTGTCAAGTAGGAACACGATAAGGGAGTGGTCGTGGATCAACGAGATGCACGGAGCGCGGCTTGTAACTCCGGAACTTCTCCTTTTGTTGACATCGTCCTATGATGCTTTCAAGCGTGGAGTGCAACCTCAACACCTTCGTCCGAAGTTACAGGATTCTATTTTTTCTCGTTGCCGACGAAATCACTTTCCTATTTCTTTCGTTCTCTTTTTCCTATACCCCCTTTTCTCTCCTTTGCGTTTTGTCTCTTTCTCATTTTTTTTTGTTCTGTTATCGTAGCACAGTCGATGCTCCGAGTCCGGATTGGAACCTCGTTTATTTCTCTTTGCTTTGTTTTCGTTGCATTTCGTGCGCAATATGCAAATATAAATTCGCGAATACATCTACATGCGTTCGAAACGGCAACAAAGTTCGAGCGTCAGCGACAACTCTCTGTACGCAAGCTATACATCCTTAAACGCATTCTAAACTAGTTTACTTTGGATTCGGGTGTAGTTCGTACATCGCAAATGTTGCAGGAAATACGCCGAGGTTTATAAACATACTATTCCAGCTGGACCGCTGTTCCGTATAAATAAAACGTCGAAATAATAACGCGCGTAATGACGAAGATAGAAAAAGAGAAAGAAAAAAGAAAGAGAAGTTGGGATGACGACGATAATGATAATAATGACGATTCGTTAAAAGATGTACGAGTGCTAATTAAATCGATACAACGATCTTCTTATCGCGACGATCGTGTATCGTGCTATGGTCAATTTATTCACGGAACAGCGCACACGTCTGATTTACGATTTAGAAAAAGATATCGTATATGTATATTGGATGGCACGTACGCTATAACCGATCTTCCTTTGTACTAATTATCATCTAAATCTTACGCCTTAAAAATTAGCTTAAGACCTTTTGTCGTTGATTTGACGATTTTTCTCCGCGTTATTTTCTTCTCGTACGAGAGAGACTCGTACACGCTCGATTGCATTACGATTTACGTTGATGTTTGCATTGTATAGTGTATCGAAACGGCTGCAGTCGAGTATACTCCATCACCTTTATCCGCGTTACAACATTATGCAATTAAATATTTCCCTTCTTATTTTTAAGTATCGTATAAACGCGTTTCTAGTAAAAACACTGAAAAATAAATAACGCGAAACAATATACAATATTTTACAATAGCGCTCGATCCTAGATCGCTTGGTTTCGGGAACTTCTCGCTCGTCGAGGCTCGACGAGAGTGTTCGCAGACGTGTCACTTGGATCGAAATTGACGTTTCCTCCGCAAAAAACTTGCAAATCGGTCGCTTTAAAACTCGATAAGACGAACATCGAGGAAAAACGTGACACGCTGTACTTACACGCATCGAGCGTTCCCTTCTTTATACACTTTCTCTTCTTCTTTTTCTTCTTTTTTTTTTACTTACGATCCTATACGTTTAACGAACTATATCGTCATAGTCAATTTACGATCGTTCATTTATCGTTTCACTTATGAATAAAATATCATAAAATACATTCTTCTTTTTTATTCGTAATACGTCGACTCGTCGTCTCGTCGGAGTTTTTTCACG
>JAITYT010000974.1:947768-966481 GCA_025433975.1 Liostenogaster flavolineata | reverse complement strand
TCTCCTATTTCGAGACACGCTCGGCATTTTTAAATTAAATTCACTAAACTTCTGAGCTTTTCTTCTTCTTTTGCGAATGATATTTAAGAAATTACATAAAAAAACACATTAAGAATTATTAGAAAAGAATTAGAAGTTATTGGAAGGAAAAATGGAAAAGAATTGGGAGTGCAAAGGGTTAACCCTAGAGTCATAAACATTCGTCTCACAAACCGTGCGAAATACGTAAACGCTTGTAACTTTTAAAGTGATCACCGCGGTTTATTACGTGCCGATTGCTCGGAATAACTATTGTGTTCATTTTCATTTTAGAAAATTAACGATTAATAAGCATCTTATTCATTTAAAATTTAAAGCACGATTTAAAGCGTATTTCATTGCTCCTTGTATTCTATAAAACAATCATCAATATAATATTAGGTCTATCGGAAAGGTCCACCGAAACTTGTTGGTTTCTTTTCATTCAAAAACGACAGAACTTTCCGGTAGACCTAATATGTTCGTCTGAGAGACGAATGTCTATGAGTAGTGTATCTCCTATGCATCCTACGAAGTTTCGATGCATCCACCATATAGCCCGGATTTAGCAGCCTCGGATTACCATTTGTTTTGGTCCGAGCAAAAAGTTATAGATCAAAATGGAACGTACTTGGTTCAATAAAGTTCATTCAAACGTAAGAAAAATGTTGTGTGAAATTGACCGCTAAAACGCCCAATACTTTTTCCCCAACCTAGTAAATCTAGGTTTAAAAAAGAAAATTGTCATAAAACCTTGTGACTCTCGGTGATCCCAAGCGCTTTCGCACATGTAGCTATAAAGGATTACATTCGATTTGTTCGCTTAAGACGTACTCGTACGATCAGTTATCATTAAAGTGGCGAACCAGACCGAGTTTTGGTACCTGAACGTGCGCGACGAGCCGCTGGTTGTTCACGGAGCTGCGAGCGCGTCGATGTTTCGCGTCCAGCGATTATTAAACATGCAAGCTAGAATACGGGCGATCGAAGGCGCGAAAAACACGCGACTGTATCTACGTCCGATCGATGTTTTGCAGTAAAGCACGCGATAACGGTTTAAACGAAAAAACAAAAAAACAAAAATAAAACGTAAAAGTCAATCGCATATGCCACTGTCGGGATCGTTCTAATTATTCCCCATTGATTTTCGTGTATTCGCTTGTTTCGGCGCTATTAGCCATTCGCGCTGCTGAAAAAACCGTCGGAGGGAAGAAGAGACGCGTAATGGTCGTTATCAGGCTCGATGGTCGTTATCGGCACACGAATAACGAATAAAAGAAGGAGAAAGAATTCGGTCGGTGTTAGCCAGTTCCATTCGCTTCGCGTTGCTCTTTCTTCGTTCTCTTTAACCCGAGGTTCTTATACTCGGAGCTATTCGGTATAACGGAAGGACTTTGGCGTCTTTCTCGATCTGTTTCCTCCCTCGCTTATTTCCCTCGTCTTTTGCTCGTCTTCTTATCCTCGGTCCCTAGCAGCCTCTCTTTTCGTTTCTTTTCCGACAAACGAGCGCGGTAATGGAATCGACGTGCCCACGATAGTTTACTCCGTCTTTACTTTAACGAGGAAACTAAATGGAAATTCCGTTTCACCTCTCACGGTGCCGCGGTGCTTATTCTTACGGTTCACGCTTTTACGACCCGATCGGACCGCTTCAACGAGTCCGTCCACCCACCCTTATTCTCCGTCCTATTCTCGATCAGTCCGCTCAGTCCTTGCGTTTCTTAGTTCCTTACGCGGATTTCTGGTTTGACAAGTGCTCGTCCGCTCGTTGCCCAAATCCTCCGACCCTCGCCGACCACCCGACGATTTCTTATCGAACAATTCGAATCTCTCGATCGCCATTATCGAAATTAACAGCCACCGGTGCGTACAAAAGTCGGGAGTCAACGCCAAAGAGTCTAATCTTAACACGTTGAACGCGTTGAGTCGGGCGTCGGTCCCTGAGACTGACAGCTTCAAAGTTAAAATAAATGTAGTAATTTTAAATTTATCGATACACTCTAAACAAAGATATCGTTTGATTTTGCACCTATTACAAAACGTGACGACTTTTTTAGCCAAATTTCTGACTGCCTTGCGCCCGAATAGCGTTGAATTTTTGTCGTAACATTCCGAACAATATTTTCCGATTTTGTGAATGTCTCCATCTTTTTTTTCGTAATTCATAAGTCGAAACGAAGTAGATCTCCGTTCGTTCTAGCCGTCCCGAATATCGTCGTTAAATGCTACGAATTATTTCATTCGTCGATCACCAATTGTTTGATATAGACATTTAGATGTTGAAAAATCGTTCTTACCTCGGCAACGACGCCAACGACGACGACGACGACGACGACGACGACGAAGGTGAGGTCGGATTCGCGATCGGAATAAGAAAGGGCGCTGCCCGCGATGATCTCGTGACAATTCCACGTAACGCGCTTCGTCTCACGGCGGTCCTGGGCGCAGGTTAGGCGTGGATGGCGTTCCTCCGAAAGCGCGGCTCGTCTTCTCGCCGTTCTTCTCGGAGGACCTTCTCCTGCGACAGGAAAGCGAGCCGCCGGAATTATCTTTGAATCGGCGAAAGGTGCCGTTAATGCCTTTGGCCTCTGGCTCGACCCCGCCTAATTAGCCGGGAACCATTAACTTTATCTACGAGCTTGCGACGGCCTGGCCCACCTTACCCCGCTGGGAACCCCTCCGATGGCGGAGGGAACTTTTCTTTCCCCTCTCGTCGCTGCTCCTGCTAAATTGGAAATGATTAAGTCCGATTAAGTCCGGGATTCGCGCCGCGAGCGGAAGATTTACGCCTTCGTGCTTTCGCGTACGCTCGCTCGTGAGGCCGTACCTGTGCGTGCAAGAGCCACCACGTACGTGTTCCGCGAATTTATCGAGAAACGAGATTCGTTCGTCGTTCTATTGAAATCATTCTTTTCGAATTTTCTTCGATAATAACGTCGGGGCGCGTTTAAACGCGTCGCATCGATTTTTTGTCATGGTATCTGGGTTAGAATCCTCGATGCCGATTGGGGTAGAAAAGAAATCACGTGTCTCGTACGAAGGTTATTTTGAAATAACGGTTTTTTCGATTCGAGATGAGTTTGCATGGATTTATATGGGAATTTATTCTTCATGGAGAATTAATTTAATTTGCTGAGAGACGAGATTCGTTTGTCGGCTATCGAAATCGTTCTTTTTGAATTCTCTTCGAAAATAATGTCGAGGAACGTTTGTATCGTTTAGGATTCTCGATGCCGTTTGAAATGGAAAAGAAAGCGCATCTATTCGTCTGCAATAATAAATCACGTGCCTTGTACGAAGATTATTTTGATACGATATATTCTGTTTGGCCTGTCGTGAAATCTCACATTTTTTTCGATTTGTATCGGCTCGCACGGATATCTACGGGCGTGCTTGTTAAATCTATTCTCATTGGAGAATTTATGGCAAGGATTTGGTGCTAATCGTGTAATCAGAATCGAATAATAGTTAAATGCGGTGGGTAAATGTATTTCAGCGAACCAAAGAGAGGCGATAATGGCTCTTGCTTCTAATTAGTACGAGCGATTAAATTGGTTCGCGATCGTGAGAGCTATCGAGCTTAACTTTTATTCGATCAACGACGACGACAGCGTTACAAATAGTTTATCGACACGATCGATCTTTTGTTGTAAACTCGAACGAAAATGAGTTCTTCTCGCGAAGAATAAACTTTGATTTTCGAATCCTTCTTTTTATAATAGCGCGAATATTATTCTTCTCGATCAATTATTATACTCGAAATATATACTTATCGCACATAACATATATGTGTTATAATCGAGTAGTTATACGTCGATTTAATAAATATATACGATCGTTACGATTCATAATCGACGATTTCGCTCAAACAAGCACGTCGATATTCTTCTTTAAAATCAAATTAAAATAAATCTTTTTACGATACTCGAAAGACGATAGAGCCTGCCGTTAATCGTTCGATCGATACTATCGGTGTCACACGGAACGAACGTAAGAAGAAATAAAGCGAGAGCTACGACGAAAGAGCTCCTCTTAATCAGCGGTGTGACGCATCAGAACCATCGTCATTCTCTCTCGAGGTAATTATAGACGAAGTGGCTCTCGCGCAAACGTTTCGCCTCGAAATTTCCGGTCGTGCGAGAGGATCCCATTGAGATTTTAAAAACGATAAGGAAATCGATCGATCGAAAATTGTTAAAAACCGTGGAAACGATCTTGATGTTTCTCGTTTTCCGTTTGGTAGGTGAAACGCGATCGATATTCGCCAATCCTTAGTTGTGATTGCATTAAACGTAGCTGAGAAGCTATCGGTTCTCCGCGGTTTGGTTAAGCTAGTTGGATTACCATGCTTAGAATAGTTTGCAAGTTTGTCACAGTTGTCGCGATAAGAGGAAACGTCATATCCTTAGATTCGTCATGTACGTAGCCGCTAGAATCTAGGGTCAATAGAATGATTTTCGTGAATTATACCGTGCTTACTATCGAAGAAACATCGGTCGAGTAGAACAATGTTAGTAATTGAAATTCGAAATATAATATATTCCTTCCTTCGCTTATTTCTAAGCGAATAAATTGTATTTAAAATACTTTTCCGAAGATCGAGCAAAGGAAATAAGACAATGAAAACTTATATTAAATACGACTAATATAATATCGACTAAGAGTCTTCCAGTAATCGTGAAAATAACCAAGTCAAAATTCAATGCTTTTTCGTTCCATTTTTTTTACGTTATTTTTAACTTCGAAAGGCAAGAATTCATCTTTTCCTTGCTGCTTCTTTAATCAGCGTCGCGACCGAAACAGTGACGTTAAAACACTTTTGAAGGTGGTGTCTTGACCATTTGAAAAGCGAATTGCTAATCGAAGGAGAGTCGATAAAAACGATATCCTCGGAAGTTCTTAGTACGTCGAAGTGGTAACAGAGGATCGGCGAAAGACGAAGATCGATGGAATAATTTATTTCGCTCGTACGAAACGAATATCGAGTTTGGAAAGTCATGTTTAAAAATCGAATGGAATAAATAGACAGACGTTGAGATTGCCCGAATGCGAATGGAAACGAGCTCGCGTAACGTTCGATAGACGCGAGTAAAACGCGAGTAAAACGCGTAATCACGGAGAAAATATTCATCGATGGAAGACGCATACGCATCTGCCGATGTATTAATTTCTGGGATGATAAAATCGTACGAATCTTACCTTGGTGAAAGGACGACGATGCCAGGGGTGCGCCGTAAGGTCGAAACGAGGACGAAGTAGCAGAAGAAATGGGAAAAGTAATTGAAAAGGGGGATGGGTGCTGTAGGTTGAATCTCGACGGGAGGTAATCGAGACAAGATGGTGAATGGCAAACCGCGCAGCCCGAAGACGGTTATATCGGTTAAGAAATGGGAATTGCGAGGAGTATATACAACACGCAGCAGGAGAGTCGAAGAGCAGGTAAGAAGACGAAGACGTGGATGCAGGAACCTCGATAGGAATTGAGAAAGGGCGTAGGTAAGGCTACAACAAAATAAAACACGATGAATGTCCTGATGTGCAAGCTGCAAGCACACAACGTTTCGAAGATCAGTATTAGTCGTATTACGTACAGAGCATGCATATATCCTTTTTCTTTTTTACAAACGTGCACAAACTACGTGGATCTTTAAACTCGACATCGATTTCGTCGTTATTTCGTATTTTTACATCTATCGAACGGACTCGATGCTTTCGAATCGTCTACTTTAAAAGCGATCGTCCACGTCTGACCATACATGGCCCTTATCACTGCGATTGCTCGGCGTTGACCGCGTAAAATAAAGAGAACTTTAATCGTTCCTTCGCGGTGCGTGAAAAGCTACGATTAATCTCGATCTATTCCTCTACTTATTCCTCTTTTCGGTGCAAGTGCAATCCGAAAGCGCGCATTACCTTCAGAGTGCCGCTAGATGCGCTAGAAGCGGGCGAGCGTCACATCCTCGGCGAACGAAGAAAACTTATCCAAATCTTGAGCGAGAGCGGAGGAAGAAATTTCAATCGATTAGCCAAGGAAAGCTTCGGAATACTTTTCGTTCTTTCGAGACGATTCGATCGAACGAAAAGATTCCGTCGGAATGAAAACGCGGACGGCGTGTTTCGCCGACGAAACACGCGTCGGACGCTTTATATCGTATTATCGCAGGTTAAATTCGCGTAAAGGGCTTCTCGTTCCTCGTACTACCACCATTGCTGTTACCACCGCTAGCATCGTTACCGCAAGGCGGTCAACGCGGTCTACGTGGTCTTTTCGACGGCTCTTCGACGTACCCTCGAGCTCCCGCAAGCGAATATGAGAACCACGACGACGCTGCTCCGTCCCAGAAACGGTCATAGTTCTATTTCCGTCGCTCGTGAATCATTCTGCTTTTGCTTGTCTCTCTCTCTCGCTCTCTCGCTCTCCTTGCTCCTCTCTCGACATTCGTAAGACCATTATACAGGCCCGGTCGTGCCATTTCGCGTCCTTGATGTCCGGCACGACGAACGGAATTGCTCGAACCCGTTCATTCGCCATCATCTCGTGATCGTCTCTTCGAAAACCGATAGGATCCGACTATTCTCCCTTTATTCTTCGAATTTCGTCGGATCTCTAAGCGGAAATTCCGCGTGTACGTCGAACGATATTCAGTTTCGTGCGATTCGAGCGTCTCGGGACCAGGATAGGGACGAGGAAAAATGAGTGGCGATGTTTCGCCAGGGGAGATCCTAAGAGGATCTTATTTGTACAAATTTGTCTTCTCGCCAATCGCGATTTCAAGCACGTATATCCGGAATAAATAGGTCGACTAGGGCAATTTTATTCTCGTGGAAATGATGGTCGCGCGTCTATTACGGCTAACACTTTCTTCTCTCGCGAGGATCGGGCACAGACAAGCGGAGAATATTACGTTCTCGCAAGGACGGCTTCGATGACGATTTTTTTACGTCGCTACGGGGCTATTCTACGAGTCTTACGAATTACCTTTTTTTTTCCGAATTTCAATCTAGGTCTGCGCGTTACGACGTACGTACGTACGTTCTTTATAGAGTCAACGTCGAATATGCACCGACGGGATCGAGTCGATGCGGCTGCTTTTGAAAAAAAAAGAAAAAAAAAAGAAGAATCGTATCTGGAAGGCTCGAATCGTTTGATACACAATTTAAAGCTTTCGTCGAACGTTTGCTATCAGCTTTTCGGTACTTTCGGTACGAAGGCGAGCTTTGGAAGTCGGGAACCTTCGTCGGCTACTCGAGCGACAAATGAGAAATATTCGTGGCTCGAGGAGCGGTCGTAAGCTTTCCTTTGCTTTTCAGAGATCGAGGAGTTCGGTAAATGCTTGAAGAAATGGTATCGAAAGACCGGGGGGGTTGGACGCGCGACGAAGGCAGCAAAAAATTCTTCTTGGAGACGCTGTCGATGCTCGGCAACTTTCGTGTTCGTTTCTTTCTTTTTTTAAATTGTTAATACCGCCAATGTCGATCGAATTGTCGCCGGTGATCAGTCGAGACGATAAATCGAAACGAAAAATCGCGGTTAGTTTAAATCGATTAGCACGATCTTTATCGTGCGTTACGCGAACGAGAGGAAAGCGAAAGAGAATTCGATCGATGCTCGTCAGGAAGAAACACTTTGCCCGGTTAATTTCGCTAATTATCGATGGGCCTGTTTGCAGTGGAAAAACGATGCGCGCAACGACGAGCGGACGGAAGGACAACGGCGTGCTCGAATTGTCGTATCGTTCTGACGAGTCGGTGGCAAATTTACATGGTAACGATGCGTGCTAACGAAATTTGGCCGTTTAACTGTCACTAAATGCCGAATTATACCCAGAACTTTAACGTTCGATAAACTCGCGCTGACAGGAACGATTTGCTTATTATCGCATTAAAATCGGTTTGACCGCGCTTACATCCGGAAACTTCGTCACTTCGCGCTCAATTCGTTTTGAATTAGGGAGATAATTGATGCGGATGAGCGGTGATGCTTCAATCGCGGCTGAATCGATATTTTCTTGCGAAATTTCGCGTCGACAGAAAAACGTTCCTTCGAATCCTCCTAACCGTTCGACGATTTTTTATTCGTAAGAATAAAAATGACGAATGTACTCCAGATCAGATTCACGTCGGGAGCGATAATTCGACTTCCTATCGTGGTTCAAGTGTTAAATCGGATGTTAGTCGTCGTATCGGATAGAGAGGCTCGGTACGATAGTACGTATCAGACTAGATTTCACGGTTGATCGAGATCCAGGTCAGCTACATAGACAATTTCCCAAAGGGTTGGAAGACGATATAATGGCACGGCCGAGGCGACCTACAGCGCGATACATTCGACTTCGATGGCGCGGATCGATGTTAAATATATCAACGACGAAGGAGAAAACGCGGAGCTCGATCCGAAAATGACACGCGGCTCATCGGCTTTCGACATCGTTCTTTTTTTTTATGTTCTCGCACTTCCTTGCTTTTTTACGAACGTTTCGTGTCTTTCGTGAAATTTACGAAATCTTTTTGATCGCTGCGGATATTTACGAATCCATATACGTCGTCTCGTCGTTCGGAGTAACAAATGTTCCGACGCGTTGGACATATTTAAATCGTAGATTTAGATCCGTGGATGTGCGAAAAGAAACGTCCCAGACAATTTAACGAGGAGGATATTAAATTACTCCGTTGGATCGCCGGTGGTGTGTCGAAAGAAAAATTGTTTCAAGAGGCGACAAACGTTGTATCTAAATTTAACCCGGTAAACTATTTCGGAAAAAACATATTTACGTAGGATAATACTCGACGATGATTCCGGTTTGTCGTTGATTCGATTTCGATGGACAACAGCGCCGAAGCGAATTTATCAGTCGTTTTCTAGATTCCAACCTACCGGTGCCAAATGGCCTTGTCAACGATATATTATACTATACCGAAAGCATATTTTCGTAATTTTATTCGAATCTCGTTGATAATAAGACATCGATTGCTCTTTTTGGATGACGTTAGCGATAAGGTGTCGTCTTCGAAGAATTTTTCCATCGATCGACACATCGAGGCGAAACGAAGGCGCCGAAACTTTACCAAGGCCTGTTCAAGAACCGGCTGTATAAAGCCGATATATAACAGTATACCTTCGTGTCTAACTAGAAAAATAATCTATGAAGCGAGCGATATTGAAATTCATCCTCAAGCGTCATCGCTACGTTTTTACTAATTTAAAGAAAAGCTTAAAAATTTTCGATTATTTACCGAGCAGCGTTAAAGACCGATCGAAGTACACAACATTTTTTTTAAAACAGATGTAATAATTCGGGATTAAAAGGGTCAACCTTCGATAGTTAATTTGTGTGGAAAAGAGAGAGAGAGAGAGAGCGAAAGGTCCTTCTTCCTTCTCGTCGCGTTTCGGATCTCGCAGTGGAGTATGGCCGGCCGTAGTCAGACGCACGAGTCTGATTCGATCTACCGTACGTCTCGTCGCGTCGTTAAGTTGTAAGAATGCCCACGAGAACGTCGATGTCGTCGTCGTGAATTGGATAGTTTAGTGGACGAGAGCGAAGCACGCAAAATACGAAGACGCTACTCGATTCTTTTCGTGGACATTTCGAGAAAAGATTTTAAGTCTACGGTACTTTAGTGCGTCGAAAGAGAAGAAATCATTGGGAAAGAAGGAAGGCGGAAGGAAGGCTAGCGAAATTTCTCAGTCTTCGTGAAAATTCGTGAGAATCGAGAGATGCCGAGCAATGAAGAAATCCTTCGAAGCTGTACGTTCGCTCCAATGAAAGCCATAAACCATTTTCACGTTTACGAACGATCCTCGCAACGATGACGACGTCCTCCTGCCGTCGTCGTCATCGTCGCCATTTTTTACGTCATCGTCGAGACTCTCGTAAGAGAGACCAGTTCACTCGAGTAAACGTTTGTACGCGACGTAACACGTAAGAAAGGCGAGGAAGAGTTTCGACTGAGCCGGAAAGAAAAAATACACGGGAAAATAGGCGATTGGCCGCCTTTTGCTCGCGTTCGCGCCTCCTATCGAGCATCGAATTCAACAGAGCGGACGACTTATTTATAATCGAATCTACGATAATTAATCGCGTTGGTGGTTCGTTCGTTCGTTTGTTTGCTCGCTGGTTCACCGGAGCACGTACAGAGGCAAAGCGATTTCTCGCGGCTCGATTTATTATCCTGTCGGTTCTGCACGACGCCAGGAATACGAAGAGTTAATTTTCTCCATTATTATCGGCTAGACGGTCATAGAGACCTTTATTTCCACGGACCACGGACAGATTTATCGATGGTGGGATCTCGCAGTTACGTTGGCAGGCTAAAAAAGGGCGGGAGTGGGGGGAGGGGAGAAGGGCGAACCGACCGAGAACGGAAAGCAACCGCGCGTTGCTTCGTAATCGTCGCGTTCGATCGCTCCTCTTCGATATATTCCGCGACTACTCGTCAAAAGAGGAATTCGCCTTCAAAGAAGAACGACGGACGCCTCGCGACGATCGCCATCGCTTCGCCACACTCCATATTTTTTCCCTTCGATCGGTTTTTGCAGCCTTTTCGTAGCCGCGATTTCCCTCCTCGTTCGCCATCGCCTTCTTCTTCCTTTTCCGAGGCGACCTTACGATCATCGTTCATCGCGCTCGCCTCGATGCTCGTCTCCATTCTTCCCTCCTCGAAATTGATCGTCCTTATCGATCGTCTCGGATTCGATGCAACTGGAAAATTCGAAGGAAGGAAGGAAGGAAGAGGTCGGCATCGCGATACACGAAAGAGGATCCTCGAGGTTAACGATTACTTACGAGAGACGTCGGACATTGAATAAAGCGGTGGTGATTTAGAGAGTACCGATTTCATTGATTTATCGAGGCATCGAGCCATCGATACTTTCCTATTAATTAAGATTAAAATCTTTCGAGCGAGACGTGAGCTTATTACGGCGGTATTTCGCGGCATTTTCTTCTAAAATCCCCCGGGAGCGACGCGCGAAGGACCGATACGAGAAAATCGATGTTTTCATACCGATTCGACGAATTTATTTTCTATCGGGCGCGTGCGCGTCCAAAAGAAAAAGGAAAATCGCATCGAAATGCGGACCGAACGTAGCCACGCTCGGAAGAATTTACGAGCTCCGGTGAAATACGACGGCGATTTCGCGATAACGCGGCCGAACTTTTGAAATTTCTATTTATTAAGGGCCGCTCTTTAACCTTTCTGCATCGCCAAATGTGCTAATAGCTTCGTCGATCGATAGTCGACTCGTGTCAACGTGCATTATTTCGCATACGTATCGTCGCGTGAGCGTATCAAATTGTATAAAACATAATTATTCTGCGATTGGCCTCGAGTAAACGTCTTCGATTTTCCGTCTTGTCCGATTAGTGTCTACTTTCGATTGTTCCGATTTTGTCTTTATCGTTCTAGTGATAATCGAAAGTCGTTTCTTGTGGAACATTTTGCTCGTTGGTGCAACTGGATAAAAACTTGGCAAATTGATGCGTTCCGATTTTGTCTTTGTCATTCCGTGTCTGATGATAAGCAACGGTCGTTTCTTATGGAACGTTTTGCTCGTTGGTGCAACTGGATAAAAACTTGGCAAATTGATTCGTTCCGATGTTGTCTTTATCATTCCGTGTCTGGCGATAAGCAACGGTCGTTTCTCGTGGAACGTTTCGCTCGTTGGTGCAAATGGGTGAAAACTTAGCAAATTGATTCGTTCCGATGATTTCGCGCGTCGAATTCTTTCGGGTGACGAACGCAGGAGACCTCTCGTCTAATCCGGCCGACGAAATTCGGATTTCTTCCCTCGTCGCTCTTCATCAAATCGATCTCCTGCGCGTTTCTCTCTCGTAATCGATCGATCCTCCGCCTATCTTCCATCCATATGTCCTCGATTCGACTCGTGTTTGTATTTTTACTTTGTCCAGTCTTGGATAATATTCTGCGAAAATCAATATTAATTCATCCGATAACATCGCGGATCGAATAAAAATTCAAAAGACAACGTCTATTCAAATGTAAAATGTTTGCGAAAGTAAAACACCGCGAAAGTGAGATCGTTACGACACTCTACGATATTTATTAACGCGCGATAAAGGCGTAGGCCAGATTTATACTATTTTTTTTAATCTTCGCGAACTATTCCACGCAGACGCGATCCCGAACGATTTTTCGAACGCGATAAATTTATTTAACGAACGAAACAAGTCGTGCCTTCGTTTTCCATCGAAATCGAAAATCAAACGCATCGAGAGTCGACGACGCGCATTTTCGAGCATCCACTCGACTCTTCCTCGGGAATCGCGCTTCACGCGTGGATATTCGCGAGATTGGCATCGCCTACGACGAGCGTATTAGTCGTAAAGCGCGTAAAGCGTCCTGGCGTGAAAGCAGTCGCTCGAGCTAGGTTTTCGTATAATCCACTCGTCGTTCGCTCCGTTCATGTCTCTCCGTAGTCTCGCATTTACGAGCGTCTCGTCGTCTTCGTCCTCGTCGCGACGCCGCCGCCGCCGCCGCCGCCGCCGTCGTGACGCAACGCGAGATGATTTACGTCCTATTTCGCTCGTTCACGATTCTTCGACCGCGACGGATTCAGTCGACGCCTACGAACCGTCGCTCGTTATCGCGATCGTCGATCCGACCTAGGCTCTCGTCTTTTTCTCGCTCCGTTTCGCGGTCGATCGAGCTCGATCTCGGCTCATCGTTCGAATATTTGCGAATTCTCAACGCCTGTGTCGACGAGACTCCGATTTTTCCTGGATCGGTACGAATTTATTAGGTTGGTGCGTATGAAATGTCGGATTCTTAAACGTCTACATAAAACTGCGTATCTTTTTTTAAAAATTGTTCATTTAATCAAAATACGCTCCATTTGCTTCGATACACTTTTCTCAACCAGATTTTAACGCATAGACGCCTGTCTTAGTCCTGCATTACCCATCGCAATTCAGAAATATAAAAAGAAATTAAGTTAACCGTATAATGATGTTCATACTAATCACCTTCGAATTTGAAATTTGAAAATATGTCCCAAAAGTGGGACATTGCCGGATAATGGGTTAAAGAAATTCTGATCTGTAAAATCAATAAATCCGTACGTACAATAAATCCGGTGTAAAGAAAATCCGACATTTCATACGCACCAACCTAATATCAATGGAACGAAGCGTACAATGTCGCGACCAATCGATGTTTAACGCAATGACATTTACGACCATCGAGATGCGTTCGTTACGAATGTCTTTCGTATACGAAAATGAATAAAAACTCGGCGCGCAGCGTTCGAACGTAGCTGCGACACATCGATCAACGGTGAGAATCGATTCAGGATAAGTTTTTGCGAAATTTGAAGAGCCTCGAGTTTCTTCGGGAAACACTCGCATTTTTCAACTACTCGGTTGTTTCTCGATTATCGTCGGCGATTACCCAGGGAATCGTCAAACGTTCGAAGGTTTGCGTTCGTACGTACGATCGCGTGTACTCGCACACGTTAGATCGGAACGACAGATAGCTTTTCGCGGTAGTCGGGCGAGTTTATCGCGACGACGTATCTG
This sequence comes from Liostenogaster flavolineata, assembly GCA_025433975.1. Lineage (NCBI taxonomy): Eukaryota > Metazoa > Arthropoda > Insecta > Hymenoptera > Vespidae > Liostenogaster > Liostenogaster flavolineata. Next base: position 952,928 of record JAITYT010000974.1, on the reverse strand, counting down.
TCGTTACGTTAAAAAGGACGAACAAAAAGTAAATTGGTTTTCACGTCGATCTTTTTCCGATGAATTTGGATTCGCGCGACAAATCAGGTACTGAAATTACTCACTTCCAATCGATTAGTTTCGTTTCGTCGTCGTTGTCAAATCGAAGAGATTTTATCCTTTTAATTACGACTGACTAATTAACTCGTCCAATTCGAAATTAACCTTACCGAGTAGTTCGTTGAAAGTTTACGTAACTCGTAACGTTGCGTTGCTGGTGACAATTTTGATAGAAAAAGAATATAATACGTTGACCAAAGATTACGTCTGAGCTCTCGAGAAGCTCGTCGATACGGTTTTTTCCACGGAAAATAGCGGGCAAAATTATTCGCTTCGAGGAAGAATTTTATCGACATATCGCGCAGTTAAAAGGTTCAAATCGAAAAGAGCGCCTCGGTCGTTCTTTCTCTCCTTGTTGTTCCTCCTCGTCGATCAGGGAGGTCGTAATTCTCCTTTTCGCCCCCTTGCTTCTCTCTGCCGTCTCGTAATCGCGCTTTAACGCCTCGCCCCCCCTCTCTCTGTCTCTCGACGTTACCCGTCGAACGGATGACAAAATGCAAAACGGACGAAGATTTGCATCGGAACTCGCGCCTCGCTTTACGCGTCGGTGACTGTATCGACTGGCGCGAGCAGAAGGGTAGAAGAGATCCGACAAAGAGAAAGGGAGACGGTTTAACGGGCGGTTCGATTATGCGAATGTCTGCGCTTGGCGCCGCGAGCATAATTTCACGGTTCGAGCGTAATATCCTTTTCGAAGTCGCGACTAGATTAAATCTCGTTATTCGGCGCGTATCCACGCGACGGCGGTGACTGGCGCGAACGTTTAAAACGCTTCCAGCCTCGCGAAATTCCTGTTTCGCAGCCGGATGTGCCAACGTATCTACGCCGCCGCGTCGACGCGTAACTGTGCGTGTGCCTGCGCTCGAGAACGCGCATTTTCCAACGGTTGACGCGCGTTCCGATCGCCAATATTATTTTCCTTCTCCTTCTCCCCCCTTGCCCTTCGTTCTTCTGGAATCTAGAGCGATTTTCAAAAAAGATATAAAATTCTATAGGCGGTCTTTCGAAAACGATCGCCCGGTGCGTTTCGAGTGCCTCGGTGCACCTGACGAACTTCATTTTCCGTCGCTCTGTTTCTTCGTTTCTTTGTCCTCTTCTCGTTATTCTTTTTATTTCGGTCTTCTTTTTATAGGTTTTAGAAAGATCGATTTACCCGCGAAATTTGGTCCTGCTCGTAGCCTAAAGTTTTCCAATGTCCGTCCGTTTCTTCCGTCTGATCGAAACTTTTCAGCCAAATTGGGTTTTGACTCGTGTTACGAGTACGCGTGCCTATAGCGGGATGGAAAAGCCAAGTTCGATCGGCGATAGACACGTTCCTGGTGAAAATGAAACAAGTTTCAAAGTTTTCTGATATTTTCGCGATAATTCGGGCAATACGCGCTGTCCAGTTGGCTTTTCGAATCTATAAACTCGTCTATGCTTCTTCTTTTTCGGAACGATCGTTCGCTTCGTGCGCCTCCTTTCGTCCGCCTGATTTTGCAATTTTATTTACAGATTCGCTATTTCGAAAAGTCGAGAAGCGTATTTACGGTTTTTACGACCGCGCGCCAGACTTCAAACTCTCGATGCGATACGATGCATTGTTTTTGACCGCTTTATAAAAGCATCCTTTTTTCCATCTCCGAGCTGCGTTCGTACCGTTTGGTGTATCCTTCTAAGAATATTTCCCTCCATTCGTCGGGAGTGACATAATTCTTCCTTTTCTTCCGCTCTTTATAAGTGATAAGACTGTTTGCTGGCGATATAGTTTCATAATATTTTCACGTAAGCTTAATAATATCTTTAAATTTCCACGTACAATTTTATTTTGACACTAAAATCTTTATTCTCGCTTTTCTTTTGAATCTTTTCGCTATTAACGAATCCTGAATACTATCAAAAGCAGTTTGTAGCTGGCCGGATACCTTCGTTGCCGAAAAATAACGTTTTTGCCGAGTTTTGTTCTCTACTTCGTTTCACATACCGCGCAATTGCTTCGTCATCAATGTGATTTTATCAAGTGCGGAGAAGTAGGAAATTGCGATGCTATTGAAGAGAACGTTTTCCTCGTAGTTTTTTCTCCTTGGCTGCTTATATCCGAATTTTCTTCAGCAGCGTTTTCGTCTCGTCTCCGATGCGAAAATTTTTAAAAATTTGTGTACCTACCAACATTCACCGTCGAATTTTCCTGCTTCATATTTAAATTACATCCTTTGTCAAGTACGTAAAATCCAAAATTTAAACGGTCTTTTCGACGGAAATACCGACTTTTCTTGCACGCTCCAACGCGCTTTTCTTATTGCGTTAAAGTACTTTCTTCGATATCTCGAAATCGAATAGAAATTGTAAGCGACGAGACTGAGAAGAAAGCGTCCTCGAAATGCGCGTTTCGATACGATTCGGTGGATGATCGCTTGAATTCGTTTTTAATTAAACCGTTAACGTTTTCGAAGTCCCTAACCATGCGAATATTTTCTTCTTTCGAGTTTCCTCGCAGTCGATCGATCGTTCTTCATACGCCCAAGCGTCGATGAAAGACGAAGATAAACGAACAGTGCTACACATTTTCCCGATTTTTTGACGTTTGACGCGAAGAATTAAAATCTAGGAACGAGAAGATCCGCCGTTGTGATATCGACGAAGCAAACGATTCTACCAAACGCTTCTTTTATTTATTTCTTTTTTTTTTTGTTAAACACTTCTGATCGAGCAATCGTCGAATCGAATTCGTTAATTTGACTCGTATTCTTGATTCTTTGACATTCGGCGCGAAGAATTAAAATTTAGGTACGAGGAAAAACCTCGATAACGTCGTGACGTCGACGAAGAAGACGATTTTATCAGACTCTTCCGGCTAAGAAATCGTCGAATCGATAAAATTTGACATCCAGCGAAAATGACTAAAATCCAGGAAGGAGAAGATCCTTCGACGAACGACCCTGATTTTATCAAATTCATTCGACTAAAAACACGTCGAATCCAGTTCGTTGATTTGATTAACGAATAAACGCGCGTCGATGATACGCGCGAGCGCGTGATTCGAAACGAGCGGAGCGTGCGACGCGTTGAAAAACTCTCGACGCGAATCGGCATAAAAAACGATCAATTACTTTGTTTATCGGCGTCATCGACACTCGTTCGAGGTTCGTCACCGTATTACGTGACCCCCATGTGAAACTAAAAACACGCGGTGCCATGCGACAATGCGTTTCCATTCTCCCTACGAGTTTCTCTTTTTCTCTTTTTCTCTCTCGCGATTTCGAGCGATTCCGAACGCGCGTCGCCCATCAACGCGCAGCGATACGCGAACTCGTCCTTTTTCGGCTCTTCCTTAATTGCCAATTTACCAATCGCTCGTCGACGTTAAATTTCGATCGCGGGGAGGTCGAGGAACGGCCGAGAGCCAACGAGAGCGATCGATTCTCTTTTACCGATTTTCGAGCTGGGTACGCGACTCATTTCGTTTCCACTTGCCCGTACGAAGGTCGAGACGCTCCCTGGTCGTGACATACCGGATTCGAGCTTTCGAAAGAATCGAAAAATCGGCCGTCTTTTCGTTCGTACGCGTCGATCGATCGCACAGCTTCTTCCAATTTGCTCGCGTCACTGTGAATTCGTTGTTTGCCCTATCCTTCGCTTTTCTATCTTTCTCTGCTTCTTCCTCTCTTTTTCTGTTTTTCTTCTTTTTCGTCTCTTCAATTCCTATTTACCGTTCGCGCAAAATCTTAAATTATATGGTAAATTCTCATACGCTTCGAGCTATTTTATTCGCGCACCGTTCTGTCTACCTACTTTTCCTTTGCAGCCAGAAAGAACCGAAGAAGCGGCCGCTTTTCCATTCGTACACGTCGATCGATCGTTACCGCTTGTTCCTATTCGCTCGCGCCACTGTGAATTCATTGTTTGCTCTAGCCTTCGCTTTTTCTTCTTCTTCTTCTTCTTCTTTTCTTTTATCCTTTTGGGAAGGGGCAAAATGGCTGGTCTCTTCGGTTCGTCTCTTCTAAGCTATGAATTCTCACGAATTGCCTCGTTTTGTTGTCTTCGCGTGTCTCTCCATCCGCTCATTCATCCTTTGTGGCTTGGAAGAACCGAAGAAGCGGCCATATTTTCATTTGTACGCGTCGATCGATCGTTACCGCTGGTTCCTATTTGCTTGCGCGCCACTGCGAATTCACCGTTTGCCCTGGCCTTAGTTTTTCCACCTTTCTCCTCTTCTCCTTCTCTTTCTACCTTTTTTCTTCTTTTTTTTTTTAGGGGGACAAAACGGCTAGTCTCTTCGGTTTGTCTTTTCAATTCCTGTTTACCGTTCGCGCAAAATCTCAAACTATAAATTCTCATGGATCGGCCCGATTGGCTTCTCTCTCGTGCCTTTCCATCCATCCATTCGTCCTTTTTACCGAGTTTATCTCGTTTCTCGGTAATTGCTTTTACCTTGCTCCGTCGAACGTAAGATCGAACGTACGTCGTCATTAGCAGGGCCAAATCATCAGATTCCCGGGAGGGAGGGAGAAAGAGAGGGTGTTGTCAATTAGCTGCTAGCGTTGATTCGCTTTCGAAGGCCGTATTCCGGTCATGGGGCCACGTAGGCCCGTCAGAATTCCTGTCGTGGACCTGGCGACCACGTAGACATACCAAATCACGTATTCGATTGCCGAATACGTCGATCGGCGACGTTACTAGGCCCTGTGGGACAGCGATAGACCAGCTTGATTATCCGATCGGTAAAGCTCGGTCGAAAGACGATTTGACCGATTTCGAATGCTATTAATGTTGCAATTGCCAACGTCAATTAACGTCAAATCGTCATTATTAAAATTTCAACTTTTTAATCCACCCAAAAAGAGACAAACGATTCGTATAAAATCATCTACGTGTCAAGACAGTATCTTTAATAAGACGTTTGTCATTATCAAAATTTCAACTTTTTAATTCATTTAGAAAGAGAGAAACGATTCGTATAAAATCATACAGCAATATCTTGTAATTCCACGAACGAAATCGGTTCTTGTTTAGAATAAAATCGATCAGTCCGTTGTCATTAGGGACATTAGAATAGAATCATCGTGACGTACGAGGAAACCG
>JAITYT010000974.1:923701-947686 GCA_025433975.1 Liostenogaster flavolineata | reverse complement strand
TTTTTTTTTTGACTTCCTCTCGTCTTTTTCTTTCGACCCTCATATCGCCTATCCAGCATACATTCCCATTCTCCCTGGGATTATCCTCTCGTTATTTCTTCGTTCGCCAACAGGAAAAATGCGCGTGAGTGATCTCTTTTCGATAATTACCACGTCGATTAATCGTACTTTGTTTTTATCCTTTACTTCGCCCGTCACCTCTCTCTCTCTCTCTCTCTCTCTCTCTCTCTCTCTCTCTCTTCCCATCGGCTCATTTTTAAGAGGCCAACGTCGGTTTCGACACTCCGGATCCGTCAAGATCAATATCATGAATTTGAAATTTCGCTCGTGCCTCTACGTGGAATCGCATCGACAAATATAATATTTTTCAAAAGACAACCATCTTTTTTCCCTCGCAAGCAAATCGAAGCAAAATCCCAAAGAAATTCTTGAACAGTCTTTAACTCCATCCTGATCGATTTCGAGTCGTTTCGCTATTCGCGTTGTCCCAGTGGTCTTCGATGGAACACCGAACGTTGGATCGTTTGTCCCTTTTTGTATCCCTTTCGCCATTGAATCGAGGAGAAGACGAAGCTCGAAAGTAACCCGGTATCGATGACGCTTCCGGCGATGTTCCTGTTGCTGCTGTTGGCAAGAAGGTACTTCGAGCGTGCCGCAATCACGAGAAAAGCTACTCTGGCGGCACGAACTTCGATTAGGGGCGGCAGCGCTCGCGAGAATGGATGTGTACCCTTCTCTCTTCTAGGAGAAAAGGGGAGGAGAGCGAGGGGCTTTTCACGTAGTCTATTTCACGACGTATACGGCGTACCTTTTCTCGCCTCTTTACTCTTCTCTCCTCTTCTCTACTCTTCTATCGCCCGGTCTCCTTCTCGCGTCCTTCCTCTCTTCATCGTTCTTCGACGATATAGAAATTTATGTAACGTCAACGCGTCCGATCCTTCCGTTTACCTCGAGCTACTCCTCTTCGGTGTCTATTTCGCCTTGCCAGAATAGAGAAAGACGTTCCACTTCGAACGTTTTCTATGGAGAATCGATGGAGAAGGAGCAATCGTCTCGAAAATGTCGACGAGGCCTTCGATGCTTTCTACTCAAGCTCGTTCCTTTTTGTGCTCGACCTTCGACTCGCGTGAGTCAACGAACGAATTTCTCTTTGCCGTTTTACGACTTCGACTTTGGACGTAACGCGGGGAACACGTGTATATTGAAAATCAAGCGAATTGGATACCGTCGCTGTCCTGTGAAAATCACGCGTCATTTCGTTAACTTCGGCTATTTTAGTTAAAAACTTGGCTTATTTGGTTGAAAATTGGCCCACGTTTGCGACTGGATATCTCGCGCGACGAATATTCGCGTCACGGTTACTTCGGTGTTTTCTCAAACTGTCGAAGTTGCCGAGCAAAGTATCGAATAATTATAGAGGCGGAAAAAAGAAAAGAAACGGTGCACCTACCTGCTCGAACGTAAAAAAGTTAGGAAGTTCTCTCGCCCGATGGCACGATCGCGCTGAAAGAACGAACGTAAGAGTGTTGAGAAAAGGTTAACGCAAGATTAAGGAAACAAAAAGGCGTTTGCCGAGGTGGAGATGACGTTTAATAGTAAATCAATAAAATTAATGAATTAAATAAATAAATTAAAAATGTTTATACACATATTTATATATAATATATATATATTATATATATATATAAATATATATAATATAATATAAAACATAAATAGGGTGGCGAGAACGATGGAGTAACAAGCGTGCGCGAGTTACCCGATCTCGCTTTACCTCCTTATTTTCGTCGCGTCTCTCTCGTGTCGCGAGATAAGAGTTTCCAAAGGAGCACCGATAAAATTCGTTCGATCCTCGAAGATCGCGGATAGTTTCGAGGCATCGAACGACAACGTTCCTCGTCGATCTCCCTTCGAAGCTCGTCCGAACTCGAAAGACCCAGAGAATTCGCCCTTCTCGCACGGAGTCGGCGCTATTTCTCTCCCCCATTCGTCTTGAAACTCTTGCTTTAGCTAGCCTAAGCCGTTATACTATCGTATTTTACATTAAATCATTTTTTTTACGCCGTGGTCTCTTTCTCTGTCCTTCGTTTAATCCTCTCTCCTCTCTCTCTCTCTCTCTCTCTCGCACGCTCACAGTCAGACGCACGCACACGCACACACACGCGCACAAAATCGATCCGATTAGCCCGTTTCCGCGTCTGCGAATTCGTCCCCTCGAAAGAAAGCTGGATTCGCTCGTTATCGAGCGCTCGCTCTTCGAGAGGAGAAGTAATTGACGCGCACGCTCTCGTGTTTATCGTCGTCGAACGGCTCGACGTTCGCTACGAAGAGCACGGATTCGCGAGGCGTGCCATCGTCGAAGATAAACGACGGATGGAAATAGGGATTTCAAACGAGGATGCCACGGAGGAGGATGAGGACGAGGAGGAGGAGGAGGAGGAGGAAGGGATGTGAGCGTGGAAAAGAAGCTCCTCCGATCGGAACTATCTCTCGCGATTTTCCGTCGATCGAGACCCAGGGCTCTTTGGTATCGTGCTCTCAACGAATCGCCGCGCTTTTCACGGCATCGCTCGTTACGAACCGAACCTTTCCAGAGAATCTCTCTATTTCTCCCTTTTTCCTTCGGGTCTTCGTTCGCTCGCGCGCCACGTTGGCGATTAAAGTAGGCGCGAACACGCCGGAAGAGAAAAAGGAAGACGCGTGAGATGGACTCGAAGAAGGGAGTCTAGGTAGGAAGGAGCGAGTCGAACAGACCCGGCTTCTCTTTCTCTCTTTCTCTTCCTTCCTTTCTTCCTTCCTCCCTTCTTTTTTCCTCCTAAGCGTTCGTTCGTTTGGACTGGCTCATCTCGATTCGTCTAGTCCGAATCGCCGTTCCTCTTTGGTCGCGCGTTGGCCCTCTCGATCGCTGCATCTCGTCGTGCAAAGTGCAAGGGTGTCTGTCTTTCTCTTTTTCTCTAGGCTATTGAAAAAGGGCCCCGCGCGATTATCGCTAGCAGTAGTACGAGGTCGAGAGTCCCAGCTTGCAGGAGAATGGCGCCCTACGGCGATTGTACACACTTCCGGTGCTGATGACGTCCTTCGTCTCGCACCGCAGACCCGTGAAACCCTCCGCGCATCTGCAATCAAAAAGTATCTCGTTAGACTCGATGCCTTTTCCCGTTCGATCGATCGTCTTCGAATGATTCGTTTTAATGAAATCTTGGAATTCGCGTTAGGAGGTTTTCTTTTTTTTTGTTTTGAAACGTTGGACATCTCCATCGTCGTTGGACGAAGGGGACTTGGATGTCCGCAGAAAGGGTCGACGAATTTTCCGTCGTACGGCGCTCTATGTTGAACTTTCCACCGAGGTGAAGTTCGCGTTTCGTGTCGGTCTCTATGCTGACGTAGCCACGAGAAAACGATTAAGGATCGTCGTTCCTTTATCGCCATTAAAAGGAAGTCGAGCAAGCCGCTTGATTAATGGAGGATAGGAATGGGTGCATGAATTTAACTCGTTCGTGTGATAAACGACGGACGACAGTGTATCGTTTTAACCCATTTGCATCGAAAAGCAGGATGGTGACCGTGCGTATATTGGATCAATGTAACGGTAAGCGTATGCATGTCCTCCCAATATCGCTGGTTTGCACCGGTGCACCGCATGGACATTTGGATTTTCTGGTAAACCGATCTGCGGGACGAGCTACGTTTAACGCGTCGAACGGAAAGATTTTACCTACGTTACGATTATCGTTCGTTCGTTCGTTCGTCTCGCCGAGGCCACGGCAATTAACGTATTGATATAATTAAGGCGATATTCGACTCTCACGGCTAATTTCGTTCGATTCTAATTTCTGCTTGCCTCTCGAAAGAAACACGAACGATTGATATTAGGTCGGTACGTGTGAAAAGTCGCATTTTCTTTACACGTGAACGTTGTCTCCCTCTTTATAGTCGTGCTGTTCATTGTCGGAGTGTTCCATTTTGTTATTTGTTTAGAATTTCGTTAGGGTACGAATTCAATCGATATTCGATCGAATTTGGCAAGGTGATAAAAATGAAGACAGTCTGAAAAATTCTATATCGGAGCTTATTGATTCTAAAGATCGGAATTTCTTTAAGGCAGGCATCTAAGCGTTAAAATCTCGTTGGGAAAAGTGTATCAAAGCAAATGGAGCATATTTTGATTAAATAAACAGTTGTTGAATAAAGATATGCAGTTTTATATATTCACTTAAAAATCCGACATTTTATACGCACTAACCTATATAATATTTCCTTGCGTGATGAAACCCAGCCTGTTCAAAGGTCGATCCTACGAGCGACGCGCGCGCTCTCTCTCTCTCTCTCCATGTTCAAATACACAAACGTCTCCGAAGAAACTCTAATACGGGAGGACGATTAATTGTTTTGTTTATGTTGCGGTCTGCATAAGGTCGCAGGCCAAGTTATTTCTGTTCGGTTGTAAGGGTGTTTATCCATGGCATACGTAGTACCGCGTTTCTACGTGTTAGCCGGACTAACTGCTTGGATTGACGTCGAAGCGAGCACGAAGCAAATTGACACTGTTAATATCGTAGTTTGGAACACTTTCGTCTCTGTTTAAATCGTGCATCGCTCATCGGGATTATTTCTTCAACGAATAGCGGAAATATTCTTGGCGAGATAATCAGTTGTGATTTTTTAAATTTTAAGTAACGCGAGAAAATGTATTCGCGCGTCATTTGCGAATCGAGGTCACACATCGAGCAGTACGCTCGAATATATCGATTATCTATTAACAGTCAATAACATTTCCGATATGTATTGTAGCGTGTACAATGTGTCCGTTAATTAAGGCTATCCATTAGGACGGTACAATTATTCGGCTCGATTCGATGCGTTGGCGAATATACGTATCGACGTGATGTTTTTAAAACGTTATACGCTTGTCTGTCCTGTTTCTAAGACACAAAGATTCGATATAAAGAGAAACGCAGCTCGTGCGTTACGTTAAAAGCGAATGGAGGTTCGCATCGACGATTCGTCAAAGGAAATCGCTCGTATCGCGGAAACGTTCGTAAATAGAGGAATAATGTTGATCGAAACGTTGCGTACGCACGCTTCTAATTTGCTCGTTGGTAGCAGCAATATTCTACGCTTGAATTACAATAATTCGATTTAATAATTTACACAAATATTCGAGCGATCTTATGCGCGTATCCGTGCACGTGTTTCGTTTTACCGAACAATCGTTTCGCCCTCGTTCCCATATCGATATTGACATTAAATTAAAGTTAACTTCAATCGAATGTTACGTTGGAATAGTTCCATTAACGTGATCAAATTTTCGTGGACGTCGTCTATCGTTGGCAACGACGACGTGTTCGTACGACGAAACTTCAACTTCACGATCTCGTTTTGGTCGTTTCACGAAAGCAGCTGAAAAGACGCTAGATCTTCCTTTGTCAAAAGGAGCGACTCATGGTTCAAATTCGAAGAGCATTCGTAATATTCGTTCGAGGCTAAAGTCATTCAGACGACAAACAACCCTTTCGCCCTAGTTCCTCTATCGATACTGACATTAGATACTCGTACCAACGTCTTATAACAATAAGGATGATAATAATAATAAGAAACGGTTACGGAGAATACAAAATAAAGAATAGCGTGCGTCTGAACGTTACGTATACACCTTGGAAGTCGCGCTACGAATTCCTCTTAACTTCTCTCCTCGAAGAGCGGAGCAGCGCCGCTGCCGCTATCGTATCGGCGTCTGTTTATGCTGACGTTACTTTCTTATAATTCTCTCGGTTATTATGTTCGCTATGTATGTATGTATGTATACGTATTGTTGCCAAGCCGCTACAACGTAATTCAATTGTTAGCTTGTTCGGAAAGAAATTTCGTTTTTCTTTTTTCTTTGCCGGCTTGCTTTTAAAAAAACTGATCCAGGTGATCCCTCTGTTGGAAAAAAGCGAAATTACTTTTTTAACAACCTAATATGAATAAACGTCGTGTTGACCGTTCGCAATGACGACGTGATCGCGTTTTCGTCGGACGAAAGCTTGGCGCGACTTTGTCCCTGTCGTTTCACGAAAAGACGCTAGATCTTTCTTAGATCTTCCTTGGATAAAAGGAGCGACGAGGAGTATTCGTAAATCTGAGGCTAAAAAACGTCGTTTTTTTCGGAAAGGTGGAAGGACATCGTACAAACTCGTGCGAGGCTAAAGTCGTCCAGACGGCGGACGTCGAAAGGCAGAGAGAGACTCGCGTTCGCGTACGTAGGAGAGGCGGGCGATGCGTTCTGGGCGTCTCTTTGGAAAAATAATGTTATGCCGCCGTCGTCGTATTTATAGCACGGTTAACTAACCGCGACGAGACTGCGTGAATGTGAGTAGACGCGTCGGGCTCGTGACTCTCCTTAACTTTCCCTCTCTACCCGTCCCTCTCCCCCGTCCCTCTCTCTCTCTGTCTCTCTTTCGTTCTCTGACTCGCCGAAGCGCGTTTGCGAGATCAAGAGAGAATCGAAGCCTAAGGTCCAGCGTCGTCGTAGCCTCGTCTGGCGTGGGATAAAGCGTATTTTTGTCACGACAAATTTGGGGCGTCTCGAGACGAGCGACCATCTCTTATTTTTCCTTGGCCAAATCCCGTGCATAGGTAAAGTCTCCGTTCCAGAATCGTCTTTGAGAAAGAGCGAAAGAGAGGGAGGAGAACGAAGAGGCAGAGACGAAGGAGAGAAGGAAAGAAAAGAAGAGGAACGAACGAGAGGGAATCGTCTGAGAATTACGTCGGTAAAGTTTCGTCGAAGCTCCTTGACTAGCTCGAGAATTTGTCGGGCGCGTGGTTACGTTTAAAGCGTATTAAGAGAACGACGGTGAACACGTGCTAAGAGACGATAAAAACGCGTAAAAAGAGGCTCCCGTCGCGAAACGATGTTTACGTCGGCTTCCGAGGGGGCGCATATCGAATTAGACCGTGTCGTGAATCCAGCGACGTTCCACCTTCGATCTTCCGATCTCTCTCGATCGAATCGAGTACGTAATTCGATCGTGATTTTATCGAACGACTCACGAGCCGCGAAAACATTTTTCTCGATCGCCAGATTGACCAAAAAAAAATAAATAAATAAAAACGAAGCGAAGTTCTCCACCGTTCGACGAAAATTTAACAAAAATTGTTGTCTGTATTTTTGTACGTACACGTGTCTGTTTTGTCTATATGTTGCGCGTATTTTTAATTCGTTATTGCCACGTAGATAGGAATTATTTCTTTGTGTCGTTCTTATAATCTTTTTTCGCGAGGTCCGACGATGGAATTCCCTCGGAGTGAAAATTATTAAATTTCGTTCTTTCGATTATTCCATATGTTCGAAATTTCGCTTTTTCCCAAAAGTGGGACTATCTGGATCAGTTGTTTGCAGCAAAGAAAAAAAAGAAAAATAAAATTACTTTCCGAACAACCTAGCACAATCGAATTGGTTAATAACTCTTGATTACGAGCTTCACGAGTTCGCGATTCGGTTTTCATCGTCTCGATCTCCGAATAGCGATGGTCAGAAAGTAAATTTTTTTTTTTTTTTTATTGCAGGATGTCGCGGACGTCTCGCGTATTTACGAGGATACCATCTAAATGTAGCTAGCTCGGCGAGGATTTACACCCGAACGAACTAAAATAGTAGCGGAGATAGTACAATTTACCGTGCCATTCACTTAAACCCATTAACGCTCGGTGGTAACTTCGGAGGCGCACCGCGTAATTGGCTTTCCATTGTGATTTATCGTAATTATGCGCACTTACCGACGACGAAGAGAAACTCTTACGTCGATCGCGCTAAACTAAATCCTTCGTAAAACGGCGACGGGTCCGGAAAAGCTTCTTATCTTGTCGGATTCGTCGATTACGATGGAAGAACGACGACGCGCTTCATTCGCGCTTGTAATTCTACCTGTGATCGTTTCTATTCGAATGAATTCGAACGGGAATTCGTTGGAGCTCGATTTTCGCGGTGTTTTTTCATCCTGAAGAATCAATCGAATCGACGTTAGCGCATGCGATCTTCGAGCAAATTTAGCGAAAATTAAACTGGTTCTTTCACGACAAAGAAAAGATTTTATTTTGATTTAAAAGATATTATTTTTTTTTTAAATAATGCCGATTTCATTTTTTTCTGTTTTTTCCATCCTCACGGAATCTTAATCCACACCGCGACAATGACGGGTAAAAATTAAATCGATCGAGAGATGCAATTTTTAATTTGAGAGATCCAGATTCGTTGATTCGTCAAAATTATCGAGACCTATTTCGACCGCGGGGGATCAGCCGGTTTTCATCGTCTACGCGATAAGGAAATAACGACCGACTGGAGAGCAGATTCGATGGAGAATTCGGGTTTTGCATCGTTTAAATCCGGCCGACGATTAAGTTCATCCGCGAGGCCAGAACTTTATTCGTTCATTGCGTAATTGGCTTTCCTCTGGGATTCATTGCGATCATGCGTGTTCGGTATCGCGGGAAACTTTTACGTCGCGAAATAAATCTCTCGCAAATGAGCTTTCCGAAAGATTTCGTCAAGTGCCTCAATTATTTCACGCTCTTTAAAAGGATCGATGGAGGTCTTTGAAAATTAAGCAGATACTCATTGGATCGACTCATTGGAGACGATTTACGCGCGCCTTCTTTCGATTATCACCGATTCCCCCGGAATCTTTCGAAGAAAATCGAGTCGAATATTCTCGCGTTATTCCGCGCGAAATAGACGAAGCCGAAGGATGGAGCGTTTAACGTTAAGTCGTTAGAGGAGACTTCCTAACTTTTAATTGTCGCAAGGAAATATCGTTTAGAGAAAGTTACACTTTATATGAGATTTCTTGGCCGAATAAGAACCGTCTTTATCCGTATTATCAAAAAAGAAGTTTTCCTTCGGTTAAGTACGAGTTTGCGATCGAAGAACGATAAAGAGAAGTGAAAAGTTATCGCGTTACGCAAAACAGTTCGTTTTTCCTCGTGATTTACGATTGACGCGCGGACGTAAACGAAGCAACGAACTTCGCCGTAAGCCGCCGCATTTGCGTCGTAAGAAAGGAAATCTAGAAAAAAAAGAGGAAAAAAGGAAAAAAGAAAAAAAATTGGAAATTAATGCCGCTCGTTAAACTCGGTTCGATTCGCGAAAGGGTGATCGAGGTTTTCGTCCTGTCACGATGAAACGATTGTTCTAGGACACGACGATCGATACGAGCCCACTTTTCTCCGGCCATTGTTTCGCGCTCCTTAACGATACCTTTAATGCCGTTCGTCTCGTGATTTTTTCCATCGCCATCGACATCGAAACCCTCTCTCGAACGAGACCTTCACTGTCGAAACTCTTCGAAACTGTCCAACTCGGAAAAAGTCGAACTTAATCGTATAATTTTAGCAGACTTGCGATAATAAATCCTGCGTTATGGTGAAAAGATTTTTGAGCATCGCTTTCTCAACGTAATATTCCTATCAAATCTTTCGTATCAAAATTCGCGAATAATCTGTTCTATTTCTCTCTCGATTTCTAAGGTCTACACTTGATCGGTACTTCGAAGAGAAATTTCCGAAATTCGAGGGATTCGTTTCGCGTAATTTGAAAAATTCGCGAAAGACCGAGTAATTAAGAGCGATGTAAAAAGAATCGAATTAAAATTAGTACGAAAATCCATTTCGTATCGTTCGATCGACGATAGTATCCACCGTTCGTTATCGTTTAACGAGGATACCAGTTTTTTTCGCGCAATAAGGACCTCGGCTCGATGCTCGCGTTGTAACGATGAAAACGCCAATCAAAGGGAATATTATAACGACGTAATGATCCTCGCGCACAAGTACGAACGAATATCTTCTTCGCGGCAAATTTATGGGTTCGATTATTTCGATGGAAGGTAGGATTAGTATCGTATCGCGGATTAAAGTGGATCGCTTTGGGTGTGCGATCTGTCGCGGTATTTTATCATCGGCGAAATAACGGCGAAATTAAAAACTGACAACGATTAACGAAATTCACGTGGCTAAATGCAAATTAGTCACGTTTAAACGTTGCGGTCTTCCTTCCTTCCTTCCTTCCTTCCTATACCGCAAAAATCTTGGAGAATTTTGACGTGGCTCTCGATAACTTCGCCAGCATGTAAATAGTTTTGTTACGCAAGTTTGGACAGCTCGACGGATCCTTCGAACGAAGCGAAGGATCACGGAAGACGTCCGTTGCAGGGGTGGTCGTACTTTCGAAAATCTTTACCGAAAGTTTAATTCGTTAAAGTTCGGTTCGGACATGATTTCAAAAATGTAACAGTTTCTAAATAACTTGGCGGTTTAATTGAAAATCAAGGGATAAAGTTAAGACGAGGAAGATAAGGATGATATTCGCATCCTATCCAAATTGAAATTTTCTCGTGCGGATTAAAGAGCGTTTCTTCCACTCGCTCCAGCCATTAAAGCGCCCCTATGCATCCGCGCGTATTCGTATGCAAGACGCACGGCAACGCCACCAATTTTCCCTTTTAATTCTGGGAGCCGGCGCGTGTCCAAACTCCAGCCAACTTCTAACAACATCGAAGCTTTCGTACCGCTAATTGCGCGATCTCTAGCTCAGCCGCTAGCACTTTCGTGGATTCCTATACTTTCTTTCGTTATTTATCGGCGCAACGGGCCAATGGACGATCTTCCATAGCTTCCGCGAACGGAGAAAGACGCGGTCCACCCTTTCGAAAGGCTCTCGCGCTCGAAGGAAATTCGACGAAGCAGGTCGCCTTCGTAGATTCACGAAACGATCCAACCTTCTTAATTTCCAGTCACGTAATCGCGCGACAAGGCGTTGTAACGACGTTTCGGTACGTGCGAGCGAATCCCAGGAGCGCCGGGAGTGGCGCTAGGCCATGGTAATACCAGCCAGGAGCAACGCGGTAAGAGGCGTTCTTCGAGGGGACAATGGCGATCGAATCCCCACGCGGTGGCCTCGTCGGGACGTTTCTATCGCCGGCGCTCGTCCAGACGCTCTCTTTCCCCTTTCCAAACTCCTCCGTCGTTTCTAGAGCTCCTTACGAGGCGAGGCGACGCCGTAATCGAGCGCCAAGTCGAGCAACGCTTCCGCTTATTACCGTGGCGAAATTAAAAGAACTCTTTTACGAGATGGCCACGGCCGTCGTCGAGGTCCGAGCCAAGCTCCATGCGCTGCCGCGAAGGAGAAGCTATGGAGAACGCTACGAAAACTGGAAAAGAGGAAAGGAATTATATTAATTGCGGACTAGGTGGGTGGCGCTCGTCGACTTTGGCGCCGTCCATTTTGTCCCCTTCGCCCCCTTTCGTCCTCTTCGTCGGTATCGTCGTGGCGCTTCGCGGTCGAGGCAAGCGTGCCGCCAGGTAGAGGGGGAGGAGGAGGGGGAGAGGAACTTTTTCGCGGTTTACTTAATTTAATAACGCTTCCGTGGAACGGAATTTTAAAGATAACGTTTTAAAGGGAGTCAAGCCGTATCTCTTCGTTTTCCTTCTTTCACTTTTTTACTTTTTTACTTTCTACCTTCTCTCTCTCTCTCGTTCTCGCGAATTCGTCTCTGGAGCACGTATCTCTTTACATCTTCGTGCCAGCATCGTTAGCAGTCAAAGGGGACGACCATAACGCGCACTCCATTACCGGAATATTTCGCATCCGCGAAAGGCGACTTCTTCGTAATCCCTGCTTGTCTCCTGGTAGAACGCGCAGAATGCGCCTCTCACGAGCCAAACTGGGTTATCCGTTGGGTGCATCGTGCCTTCCACGACGCTCGCGTCCACACGTAGGGACCGCCAGGTTCGCCCATCCAGCCGTCGCATACCGACCGGCGGAATCGAGTCTTCGAGTCAACGGAGTTGCGCCGCGTCCTCCCCTCGTCACCGAAAATCTCCGCTATCCTCCGAGTGCCACGCGTACCATTCGACACCGCGGCTCGAGGCATGCCGAGTGCGCGTTCTCGAAGCAGAACAAATATAGAAGGGGCTGGGATACCGTGGAAGTCGTCGCCTGCTCCGTGGCTGCGCCAATGGGCGTCGGTTCTGTCGCATCGGTCGACGCGAGATCGATCGGAATTACTTGGACATCTTGGTTAACGTTGGTAGCCTTTTCAACGTCTTCGGTGAAACCGTCGTCGTTTTTTCCCCTATACTTTTAATCGCTCGAATATTTGTTCGTTGGTACTGCTTGACGTTTCTTAGAGGATCTTTCGAGAGGATTTCGGATCAAACCTTTCGTGCATCGTCGTTACTCTTCGTTTAACGTCTACGACTGACCGTAATGTCGTCGCCCTTCTAATGGTTTTTCGATGTAAGAGCGTTAGGATGAAAGTCGAAGGAAGGGTGGAAAGCTCGAAGGTGAGAGCAGCGTCGTATTTGATTCGACTTACGTTACCAGCGTAACCTTCTTGCGAGATACTATTCATCGATCAAGATTTAACACTTTTCAGGAGGATCGAAAAAATACCTAAAATAAGAACGCGCAAGGGCGATGCAGGGTCTACAGGATCGAGTTTATCATTTCGACGAGAGACATTTTATTACTACGTTTTATTATTATACTTTCTGTATATATTTTTTTCTCATAAAAATGGTTTCATTTTGATCGAATACGAAGAAAAATGTCGAGTTGATTAACAAAGGTGATGTAAGCACCTTGATTTTGCTGACGCGATTGCGTAAGATAATTGATCGTACAAAAATCTACAACGCTACGTTAGCGACGATTGAGACGCGAATGTCTCCAGCGTCTAAATAAATGAACATCCTAGATTCTTAAATAGATCGAAGTTACTGTCCTAGACAAAGGAACCTTAGAGAATGAATCGAACATAATCCTTTAGGGTTACGAGTAACTCGTCTTTTTGTAGATTTCTTGTCCAGGCTTAGCGCATGCAATTGCGAAAGAAGAAGCGAAGTACTTTGGCTCTTGGTTTGTATTTTTGGCGATATTTGGCGAATTAAACATTTCTATGATGATTTCTTTATTTGTAACGGTTTCCATTTTGATCGCGTCGCTTGTAAAAGCCAACGTGGTTTCGCTTATCTCCACGTAGCCGCAATTTTTAACGTTTAACGTTATTTCACGATCGTTCAACATCGTCAGCGAGGAGACGAACAATCCTCGTTGTCTCGCGTTCGGTCGTACTTGCAAATACTTTCGACTTACGGATAAATCACGACGAGTCGGTCAAATCGTCGAGGTTAAAGCGATTCGGCTCGCCTCGCATAAATCCTACGTCGTTTTCCGAAGGATTCAGACATTAAACTGAATCACCGCGATCCCCTTTACCTTCCTTGCGTCAACGTTTCAACGGATCAAGGGGTTAATCGTCGTTGCGACGGCCGCGACCTTCTTCCGTTTCTCTCCCTCTGTCTGCGCCTCGGCCCGAGCGACGTCAGCCAACCATTTAAACATTCCGGGAGGGTCGTAAAATCAACGACAGCGTGGAAACGTCGTTTAATGGCGGGAGCGAGACGGGAAAGGGCTCCTGGCCCTTCGAAGTTTCAGCCGGAGGGATTCGCCTCGCGCTTATGCGCCGGTACGACGTTGTAGGTACACGGTCGAAGGACCTCCGTTACCAATGGATTTACGTCGTGGCGTTGCCCTTTGGATTTGCGCCATTCGAATGGACGCGATAACCCTCCGACTATCGAGGGAGTCAACGAAGGAGAGATCCACCATTTCGGGATGGATAAAGCGGTAGGGAAGCTTGATGTCGTGTCAGGTGCCATCGTGAAATTCACTATGGAAGAGGAGGAATTTGGTTGACGATTAAAATCCTTTCGAGGATAAAGAAAAATATCGCGAAAGAGTCGCGTGCCAGTCCAAAAGTTTGCTCCTGTTAATCGTGTCGGGTAAATTTGAAGAATATTCGACGTTCATCGTAAATTACAATTTCGATGTCTCTAATTTTATTCGATATCTCCGAATTCTTGCCTTGTCGCGATACGTTTGGATACACTAATGTTCTTTGTTACTTTAAATCATTTCACTGGATATAAAACCATGAAATATACAACTTCTTAGCTGTACGGAGTTGCGGAAGTGCGCGCAATTTACGACACTATGAATCAATCTGTCTTATTCAGGAGGGTATTGCACCGGTTCGTGCGTAGTTTCTATCGCAAAATAAATTGTAGAAACGAAAGCGCAATTTGTTCCCGGTAAAAGAAATATTCGTCATTTTTTATCGATAATCGCGAGAACGTCGGTGATCATCTCGATGAATTTTAATGGCGAATTCTTCTTGAAAAAAGCGACCAAGTTGAATTTTATCCGACGCAGTATGGCACTCTAAATCGACTATTGGTTTAGTATCTCAAGATACAAACAAATTCTGTTTAAAACGGTGATTAAAGTACGATAACGAAGCGACCGTCGATAAATTAATTCTCACGTTTAAATAGGAAAAAAAACTTTATTCGATCGATTATTCCATGAATAAGTATAGAAATTTCCTCCTTCGTAAAAATACATCATTGTTTAATGTTATTCGTTGCATATGATTTATACACCGAATTTTATGAGAAGCTTTTGTCGTTTGCACACAGGCAATACAACTTCGAGAAAAATATCGGCGTCGCCTGAGACTGACGTACGAGTGACACGCCAATCAATATGATAATATATTTGATTCCCAGTGTGGTGTCAGCGTTTCTTCTTCTTTTCACACACATTTGAAACATTTCCGGCCTGGACACGAAACAGCGAAGAAGCGTTCGCGTTAGAAAAGAAAAAGAAACGAAGAACTAATACAAGTTTTTATCGAAGAGAAATGCCGCTCGATTACGCGGAACGAAAAGGAAAGACGATAAAAAAGTAGATAGAACTCTTTTTCTTCTTGATTCTTGATGCGAGGTGAACCGTTTTGCGCGCGTATTCGAATCTACCGCTCGCTAAACTTTTCGATTGCTCATTAATTAATCGGAAAACCAATTAATTGAACGCTTGACGAGCATCGAAGAGACGAAGATGGGACGAAGGGTGGAAGAGGGGAAGTGGGGGAATGAGGGAGCTCGAGTGCGCAAGAAGCGGCATTTAAGTCGGGGTTTAAACGATTCTCGCTTTAATCGACGACAACGGAGACGAATAAACGCGACATCGATAAAAACAACGACGAAAGTACGCGATCGGGGAACGTATGGTTCTCCTCACCTCTTACTGTTACTACGAAGGAACAAATCTTCCTGTAGGTGGGAATTTCGCGCTTGGAATATCGAGAACGATGTCAAAGTTTTCCTCGAAACTTTCTCCTTGTACTATCAATAAGGGGACGATCGAGGAAACATTTTTGAAGCGTTATCGAGGATAAAAAGAGGAAGGACGCTAGTAGATCGAGGAGCAAAGCGACGAGAGGATACCACGTGAAAGGAGAGGGTGAACATTTTACGGTCCGCGATTCCGGATTTGTATGAATGTGCTTGTAAAACGGAGCGGTAGCTGGGTAGGTAGAAGATTGGTTGGTTGGTTGGTTGGTTGGTAGGTGGGTAGTGGCACGTAATTATCGAAGAGAAAGACCTCGATCTTTCCCTAATTAATTAGAGAAGCGTTTTAATTAAGTTAAATGCAGGAATTTCGTCGGCTGGCCCGCGACTAATGAAATTACGGGTCCGAATCGGACTGCACTCGACATTGCTCATCGACATTGTAAGCAATATGATTGTACGTATCGAAGAAAGGAAAAAAGGAAGAAGGTGGATCGCAGTTTTTTTTTCTGCCATCGTCACGCCCGATTCTTCGAATTTTCATGTCCGAGAGGTAATTCGTCTCGTCTAATTACGCACGATTCTTTTCGAAATTTCCGCTATGGTCGCTAAGGGGCAGGAAAAAATTGGAAATTATACGAGTGCGAGCGATTTTTCAAGATTTTCAAGATAGAGAGATGAAATACGTGCTGCTTATCCTCGTCGCTTTGTCCTAAATTTTATAAAATTTCTTCCTCGAAAATTCAACCTTTAAAGTTAATTCGTCCAAACTCGAAGGAACAAGGTGATCGATTCGGAACACGCGTTCTAACGAAATCGTTCGTCGAATTGGAGAAAATCGATCGATCAAGCGAAAGGTTCGACTCTGGAAGAAATTCGACAAAATTTGACGTCATCTACGCGTACGAAAGGTTCGATTACATAGGCGAGTACTTGAAGCGGATCGGTGTACAGCCTTAAATGACTCGACAGGCAAAACTTTACGTTCGTTCGCCTTGGAACGAGTATTTCGCACGACTTGCCGTTTCGACCCTCTCTCTCTCCTTCTTCTCAGTTTCTAAAAAGTTCAAAAGATCGAGTTTCCACGATCTCAAGGAGTAAGAAATTCTCTCCTTTTCCTCCAGGCGTTAAGTAACATTCGAACGACAATTTAACCGGCATCGATTTTCGAACGAACTGCAAAGTAAATTGCAACTTTACGATCACGCGTTTCTTTATTAGCCCTATTAGTGCCAGACGTAAAACTAGTGCTTACTCGAGAGATACGGGACGCACAGACTGCCTAGACGCATTGGAAACGCAATTAAAACGTAGTTACATATAAAAGTGCAGTTGAAACTTATCAACTGTTATTAAAAACTCGTGAGTAATGTATTCTATCGGAAGTCATATTTAGAGATCGGTTTCGTTAATTGAAAAATAGTTATTTACAGCAACGAAGCAAAACGTGTACTAGATAGGATATGGAGGCTGTTGAGATTTAGCTCTTTTTTATGCAGACTATTGTTTTGCAAAAAACTCAGTTATTATTCCAGCATCGATAGAAAGTTGTAAAAAAAAAATTAAAAATTTCTTGTTTATATTTATCATCTCACGTAACGTCTACGATATACTCGTATAAATATGTCGAAGACGGCAGCGATCCTCGGAAAAACAGCGACAATAAATAAAAACAAACAACAAACTTGACGTCTACAACGGTGATCCGAACAATCTCTAAATCTTTTGAAAACGAGAATTCTGCATTGTTTATACGAACGCAGTAAGATTAGCATATTTTTCGATGTCGTAAGATTCTTCGCAAATTGTATCAGACAGGGAACTTGGTAACGGATTAATTTATTACTTAAATGATTAAAAGAAAATTATAATCGATAAATTAAAAATCTCTTCTGTATATTTTATTGTATTTGAGGAAGTGGCTTGTGAAAGGCAATCTATGATATTACAAAGTATTATAATTTGGAGTATACGCTCGTGCCACACGACGAAATGGAAAAATAATTTCTCCGAACTTGGAAGTAGAGTCGTCGTGGTCGTTTTCGTTGTGGTGAGCGAAGTTACGAAGATGAATGCGTTGGAGGAAAGGCGGAAGAAGCGACCAAAACACGTTCGCTTTTGATTCTTTTCGGCCGCGAATAAGAAGGAGAACACGGAAGAGTGAAAGACGGGTGTCCATTTTCGTCTGCTCTTCGATATAATCCACGGGATCGAGCCAAGCCGTGGATTTACATGCAAATCACTCGACTCGGTTCTTGGTATTTTCAATTCTCGAAAGTTATTTGCACTCCTAGCGGCACAATAAAGCCGCATTGAATGGTGGCACGCAGTACCTTTGTACGGATTACCATTTATTGGCATATCTTGAAAGCTCGTTGCCGCGACGCGCGGTGCTTGCATCGGACAGCTCTATTTCCTTAAGCGACGTTTCGTGGTAGTTAGGAGTGCGTCGTTCTCGTCGCCGTGGCCTCGATGCTGGAAACGTCATCGTGACTGCAGCCGGTGAGGTGCTACCGGCTGATCCCGAGCCAACTTCCGACGCCAGTACCTACGTTCCTCGCACGTGTTACTGTTCGCAACTTTTTCAACTTCGTTTAACCCGCGTCGTATTCTTTCCCGGATCTAAACACGCTCTTCGTCTTTTAGTTCGACTTCAGTCGACTTCCTGTCGCCTTCTTTCACTTTCAGATATCTCCTTTATGGAAATCCGAAACGGTTACGAGAACTTTTGCAATGCCGAGGATTGGATGGTACGACTCTTTTCTTAGGCATCGTTCGTCGTCGGACGGTCATTCCTATATATTCGGATTGGCACAATTGCAACAAAATTGGGATTTTCGTTAATCGTTGAAGATTCGTTCCTATAGAAGGATCGATTGGCAAGGTCGTAGATTTTGAAATGGTCAAATCAAGTTAATTAGAGTTAAATCGAATTGGTTAATTTTTTCAGTCCACGATCATAGTTCGTTAGAAACGAGAATTGTCCGTTTCGGAACGTCGAACTCGTTCGTTGATAGCGTACGTACGTACGAACGAGTGGATGAAGTATCGTTAGTAAAAAAAAAAGAGGAAAAGGAAAAAAAGAAGAAAAGAAGAGGCGATATTCAATTCTTCTCTGGGCGTTCCGGTTTAGAGTATAACCGATAGTTAACCCGATTACTTTATCGGGATTTGACAGGGGCAGCGGTACACGGTTTTTCGGCGATACGTCGAGAACGTTATTCGCACCGTTAAAATTCGTCGTTCGTGGGACCGTGGAGGAAAATACGATTCACCGTAACTATTATTACTTTTGGTCGTGCTGAATCGAGAACGGATAGAGATGCGAGCGTCACCGGAAAATTTGTCGATCGGCGGTGCAGGTCGACGATACGGTGGTGTCGCGCTTCAAATTCGAATTGGAGGCTTTCTGGATATTACTTCGTGAAACGTCACGTTTAACGCGTTTATTGCGGATCGTTCAAACGGATAACGAGCTTCGAGTGTCAAGCTTGAATCGCCAGGGCCTCCGCGATCATTGCCTTATCGTAGGATCGTTCGATGCGCCAGTTAACCGGAAATTCCTTCGACGTGGTATCGACCGAAACAAAACTCCATCCAAGTGACTCGAATTAAGATGGATATTAACGAAAAAAAAGTCGATGTCGATTTATTTCCTTTGACTACGTATTAGGTTGTTTGGAAAGTAATTTCGGTTTTTCCCAACAATTTTTCATAAAAACGACACGATACAAGCAAGAAACCCATAAGAAACAACGTTTTTCATAAAGAAAGAAATTATTTAATATTAATTATTTTTATTTACGACGATACGGCGCGAAACGATTTTAACCCATTACCCGCCGCAATTCAAAAATACAAAAAAAACAATTAAATCAACCGTACAATGATATTCATACCAACCAACTTTGAATTCGAAAGTTGAAAATGTGTCTCGAAAACGGGACATTGGCGGATAATGGGTTGAGTACGAATCGCTCGTTACGGCGCGTAAAAACGCTCGCGAGAACGATTCGTTTACAATGGACGGAGCAACGTTGCGATTTGAAGTTCGTACCTTCGGTAGAAAATAATTGATGGATCGTTCGACGTGGAACGGATTGGCGCGAGATCGAAGGCGGGATCACCGTGTACGTACGATCGAGGACTCTTCGTTGATGTTCAAGAGGAGGAGGAGGAGGAGGAGGAGAGGAGGAACGCAATGTCGCGACGAGCGAGAGTCGCTCGACGACGAAGACAAATAAACGCGAGGGACATTGGAGGGATGCAATTATTCGGTAGAGGCGTACACCGCCGGCATTTCAGAACTTCGGACGGGGGCAACTTAATTAATTAAGGTGAATCGCTACGGATTGCAAGCGCATTTTACACTTGGCACGCTGAGTAATGGTCCGACTGATTAATACGTTCCACAGATGTTACACACGGACGTAAACATTAAGACCATCGCATTTGTGACTGAATTATCGGCGAAGCTGCACGGTACCGATGTATTAAATTGCACGAGAAAGCGCGCTGCTCGACCATGGCTTCCGGATTGCCTTTGAATAACAAGTTTCCTCTCCTTCCCTCCCGCCGTTCCCCTCTCCCTCTCGCCCTCTTCCTGTCTCTGGATCTCGATATGAATTATGCATACGGTCGCAAATCTAGAACAGATTGGAAAAAGATTCGTCGCCGAGATATCGTCGTCCCTCCTACGTACGACGCATAGAGAAAACAATAAGCACGTTAGTTATTGCGCGATGTTGCCTTCGACACGGAGCGACGCGTCCTAAGGAAAATAAGCGCGACGTTTCGTTCGATCGCTTACGACGATTCCGCGATACCAACGATGTTTACGTCTTCGACTTCTTTGACTTTCCAATTCGCCTCTGTTCGGCGTGAAATTCATTCGAGAACTTTGTGCCAATGGTTGATGTTGTCCGCATTAACTCGATTAATTCCATAAATTTCTACACAAATGTTTGATCGATAACGATCGTACGTCGATGTTTGGTAAATCGTTCGTACGCTTGTTTTGTTCTGTAAACGTCGTCTACAAAATGGAATTTCGATTTGGAGTCGATAAACCTTGGCGATTCGTGCGATTTTTCCGCCCAGCGAAAGCTTCGTGTCACGTAGCATTAAAACATTGCGAAGTTCACGAGAGTGCGCGCACGCAGCCACGGTAAACCATTAATATCTCGTAAAATACGGAAACATTGGCATTCGGTGCACCAGCCGACGGTTCTAATAACAAGAGGCGCGCGTTACGTGTCACGAGAAAAAACAAAGTTGTTATTAAGCAAATGGTTTCTCTTTTTCGCTCGGCGACTCGCGGTAATACGACGAAAACGCGGTAGAAATTAAAAGCGTTCGCGACGTCAATTTCCCTCGATTTTCTTTTACGCTCTTAAAACAGCGCGTAACTCGCGTGGCGATTCGTTACGCTCTTCGAACGTTTCGCGTTAAATCTAAGTATATTATACGTGATCTTACGAATACGGCTAGAATTTTATCGCATTAGTTCGGTTCTTCGTAAAAGCGATTATCGCTCGTTTTAAGTCGGGCGAAATCTAGTTTAGATACAAAGCGAAGAAAGAGAAGCGAGGGATATTTTATTAACTGTACCGTGACGAAAAGATACAGGGAAAGAGACTCTTTTATGATATTTTTTCGTATCGTCGTTCGACGAGCGAAAGCAACGACGATCGTTCGTTATTCCGCTCGTAAATGCCGCATGGAATGTCAACGCGAACGCAGGTGCACCAACTATCTCGTGTTAAGGAAAGAAATTCCACGCTTCGCGCTTTTCGATCTGCCGTCGCCCGCCTTTCCTTCCTTCCTTCCTTCCTCGCTTTCTCGCTTCGTCCTCGTCCACCTATTTCTTTTGACTTCGGTGCAAACTCTCATCGTTTCTTTTGACTTTGGCGTCGCGCGAGGTGGTACCGTCGCTTCTCTAAATTTATTCCTCGTTCCCCCTCGTTGTTTTTCATCTTCCGTTTTTCGTTTCTCTCTCGTGCATGCAAGAGAGGGAGAACGCGCCAACCGAAGTATCTTTGATTTCTATCGACCATCGGCGAATCACACCACGCCGATGACAAATTCTGTCAATTAATCATGTAAGATCGTTAAATTTCCATCGTTAGAGCGAACTACGAGAATCTCGATGAATCTTTGATACTAAACTGACGGTCGGTCGGTGACGAACGATCGAAGGACCGTTTTTACACCGCTTGGAATTTCTTAGATGGAACTACCTTTTCTTTCCAATATGTTTACAATGGAAATGAAGAATGGAAATGGATTTGTTTCGTCGATCCGCGAAGATCATTTAATTCCTTACTTTGTTTAATATCTGATACTCGCGATTAATTAATTGTATAAAATATAACCTTCGAAGGAACGAATACACGTGAAATGTCGATAGGTTTAGGGTCAAATTTATTTATCGATCTAACCAAACGTGTATGCGTTGTATCGATTTTTATTACAAATCGTGATCGATGGTGTACTTAAAAAATAGAATCGTTTTTTGTTCCTTCTGGCCTTTCCCGTTCCGCTTAACGGGTTTTTGAAGGTGGGAAAAGCGTAATCGTTCGGTAGAATACGATAATCAATGGCCCCAGTGCGCACCGTTCGAGGCTAGCGCATTTTCGAATTATCTGGTTGCGCTTTATCATACGGTTGATTTTTAATTGGTACGAGCATTGGTAATTGGTAGCTTGAAAATCGTTCGAACCTGTTTTGCGTACAGAACGCATTGTTGTTGTTGTTGAATGCTTTGCGAACGGTAATCGCACTTTTCTCGATAATCGTACGATACAGGACAATTTACGGGAAAAAGTGAATTTTTATCGACGAATATTTACAGTAATTATACCGAAGGTACGCGAAGGAAAGAGACGACGTTGTTGATATCGTAGATAGCAACATTTTGTCAGTGGTCGTAAAGAAATTCGAACGTTAGTCCGATGGAATATTTTTATCGAATGCCGATATTTTGAACAAAGAACCGTGTAACGAAAAAGGAATAATAATTTTACAGTTATTGATCGAAAAAATGAGGGGTTGTTATCTTTGATCTTTCGTGGAAAGTATTCTCCGATATTAACAGGTTACGTGTGAAATGTGTGAAACGATACAAGCTGGTTCGTGTATTTTTCATAGGAAAAGTTTGACGAAGAATTAAAATATCGACGAATATTAAACAGATTGTATTTACCGAATTTGTATGCGCGTGTGTGTAGCGTATAATAAAAGTTGCTTCGTATTTTAAAAATTCATTTATTTTGAGCAAAGAAATTAAGCAAACGTAACTAGAAATTATTGAAACGAATTGCATTGTAATATGAATTTTTTTTTCGTTATATTTTCCTTTGTTACTCGATATTTGAATAATTTCGCAACCACTCTTGGTCGATGCTACGATATACCGTAATTTTACCTTTGGAAATCAACGTTCATACGTACGTCGATAGAAAATTTTATTTCCATGTTTTATTCGTGATTATATTAAATTAGAAAATGCGCGTACCTCATTTCGATTATTCAAACTAATCGATGAATATGCAGTACGAATAAGCTAGTCTTACAACAATATAGATATTGTTTTTTACAAAATTCCCTCGTTATTTTCATTATTGGAAATTGTATGTGGTAGACGGTAGTCGATAATGTTTCCTTTGCCCAATTATTTGGAATTTTTCTTCGCCCTTTTGAATGATTTTAATATATTTTAAAAATTTTTATTACAAAAACTCGTTAAGCTTTGTCTCACTCCTGCTTCGGTTGGTAAAATTGATCGATAGAGCGAACACGCTTTCCCGAACCATTTTCTCCCGCAATTTATAAATTGTTTCATAGTCTTCCACGAATACGTCCAATTTTGATAATACGTACGATATTGATTTTGGGACAATCAGCAATAATATATCGTCATCCTGAAAAATGTATTTGATTAATAACACCACCGGTACGATTGATGTTATCGTACCAATGAAATTAACGATATCATTAATTACAACTCGAGTATGAGGAAAGCATAAAAAGAGAAATACATAAATTATTTTCGTCGTAAAATACTCCCGAAAGTAACACCGCAAATGTTTGCATTCGTACGCAAACGATTCGTATCGATTCCGCCGAACGCAAGGAAATCGGTGCAACTCGCTTAATATTTTCATCGATCGTTTCTACGAAAAAAAGGAAAGAAAAGGAAACGTTACACGAATCATGAGTGAAATCGTCATGGGCAAAGGACGAATTCAATCGATGCATCGATCCCTTCTCGCTTGAGACGAAACGAAAGGGTATCTCGGTCGTCGTGGTTTCGCGTCGCGTTCGTCACGCGCGACGATACGACGCGATATCGAAGCAATCGTGACAAATATTTGCGGACTGGAGAACACGACGATACGCACGAGAGGAGCTACGTGCGTTCGCCGCCTGGCACAAAGTGATCCGACGGCTAAGAGCGATAAGTTTCGTAGGGCGACGTCAACAATCGCGATCCTCGTGAATTCGTTGCCTCGGACGCGCGATCTTATCCGAGCTTAACGATTTTTTAATGAGCGGCACGGAAGCGACGAGCAGAATCGCGTCTCCGTGCGATACGCAGGGGTTATCGAAATGTTAGGGGGAGACCGGAAGAGAGAGAGAGAGAGAGAGAGAGAGAGAGAGAGAGAGAAAGGGCTCTCGACGCGACCGCACAGTCGACACGGTGCGTAAACGTGGTCCGTCCGTCCTTGGCTCGTGCAGTGCATCGAACGAGAGAAAAAAAAATAGCGCTCGATTCGTTCGATGAGATCGAAAGCGAAGAGTAAAGGGAAG
>JAITYT010000974.1:887204-912881 GCA_025433975.1 Liostenogaster flavolineata | reverse complement strand
TTTTTTTTTTTTTTTTTTTTTTAAGTCGAAATCGTGCTACGAGCGATAACGCGGGATAGTTCGACTCGCTACGGCCGTTGTCGATCCGAATTACATAACGACGTCACGATTGAACGGGCGTTTTACGTGACCGATGTTTTCCCGAGTTGCGATGCTCCAATCGTTTTCGATAGTTTCGAGTAAGTCTCGATCACGCTTCGATCGTTTCCATCCGTGTTTTTGATCGGTCCTTTTGCATTTTCGTCCCTTTTAGAAATTCATTTGGAGTTCGATGGGTACAACTTCGACGGATAAAATTCCTTTTCGAACGTTTCTGCTTGTTTTCTATTACGTGATTACACGACGAGAATCGATTTTTGTTCGTTTTCCGCAGGAAAGATAGAAAACCTTTTTAACCAGTCCAGATCTATTATACAATTATGTTACATTATTATTATTATTATATTAAAATCGATGCACGGCCATAAAGGGGACGAGTCGAAAGTAAGTCGACATTTCGAAACCCAATTTACGCGAGTTTAGGTAATTCAAAGGAGAAAAAACAACGTTTGGCTAGGATATAATTTTATTTCTCTATAAAATTCTCATTAGCGATATTCGCTCGATCGATTCGTCCATCGCAGTTGTATCGCCTTTCTTCTCTCATTCCTCTTTGCTTTCGCTTTTCGAGCACTCTTACTGACTCATATATTTATTTTTTGTTTCTACATATACTAAAAAGGATTTTCAGAAATTAATTTTATATTCTCCGGTTTCGAGACTATAATCGAGTAAAGTTAGCCGTCGATTTTAATCAATTTTATTGAAATTCTTATGAAATCGCAATGCGTCCAATTCGTTCCCCTTTTTCCTTCTTTCATAAAGCAATAACGCGTCGCATAATTTTCATCGAACGCAGTACGCGCATATTGTTTTTCACAAATCGACATCTTAGTAGCTCGGTGTTGATAACAGCGCGTTGATACGTTCGTTATGCGCTTCAAGTGTTTTCAATTCGTAACTCTGATCGACGAAACCCGAATGAATGGACGATTCCATGGATGGCGCTGCGTTCGATATTTGTCTTCGACGTATAGAGACAATTTTTTTCTCCATTCGACGTCTTTCCTCGTCAGCTTTTTTGTTCGCCAGTTTTTGAACAGCGAGAGGATAATTCCTCAAGGCAAGTAGTTCGAGCGAGTAATGGCCTTGCATTATCATAAATTGTAACGCCTTGTCCCTTTTTTTTCATGGCTTCCACCTTTTTAATCTCACGAGTGCTTATTACTATCTCGCGCAGTAGAGCCTAGCAAAGTGTACTGTTTTAGTGCACGTGTCAACGTAGAAGTGCAGCCCCGCCATTCATATTGCATTCTTTCTCAAAGAAGTTGTCAAGTCTTTTATCCTTGGCCCTGGCATCGAGAGGAGGGTATTCCTCGGAATATTAGAAACACGCGCTGCAAAGCGAACGAAATAGCTTCTCGAGTGACGAATTAGCTAACCGATCGATTCCGACGTTTCATTTAAATACATTTCATTACACGTATTTATTCTTCCTCTGTACGATTTTATTTTTTTCGAATCTTCGTCGATCGAACGGCGGACGAATTTTGCGTTTTGCGAAATCAAACTGTCGTGAAACTTATCGTAATTCTTAATGCTTTTAGTGCCAGACGACGATAAGTTTGGAGAAATGCGAAGGACGACATATCTCGTTCGTTTAAATCGCTGTAACTACGCGTGTTGTCGAAATATTTTTTGTCCTTTTCAAGTAGAAACATTAACCGTGAAAACTCAATTACCAGATACCATTTTTTGTTCATACAAGTGCTTTATAATAACAAAAACAAAATGAAACGAGATGAGTTTTCATTGGAGTTCTTATAATTGCTTTACTATCAAAATGACAACAATAACAATTCATCCAACTAGAAAGCTCTCCTTTTTTCTTTATTTCGGTCGACCAAGGTGTCTTACAGTGACTCTAAGCTGTGTCAGTTCTTCACCGATCATCGACGCGTGAACATCGGTGAAATAATATTCGTAATTCCAACGCGTGTATCGTGTCGCGTCGTAAGTTTACTCAAATTCTGTATAATTATATATAGTTACATATAAACTGTAATATAATTTTGTGCGATGCATTTTAAAACAAAGTATGGCGTATCGACCGATGTCGCAAATTACAACACATTGATATCGTGTCGTATCTGAGCGTGTTCGTATAAACAATGCAGAATTTTTCTTTTCAAAAGATTTAGAAATTCTTTGGATCACCGTTGTAGACGTCAAGTTATTTGTTTGTTTTTATTTATTGTCATTGTTTCTCTGAGGATCGCTGCCGTCATCGACATACTTATACGAGTATATCGTAGACGTTACGCGAGGTGATAAATATAAACAAGAAATTATAAATTTTTTGTCTACAACTTTTTATTATTGCTGAAATAATAACTGAGTCTTTTGCGAGACAATAGTCCGCATAAAAAAGTCTCGTTTCATTTTAGTTTCATTATTAAAAATCATTTGTGTAAACTTAAAATGACATCTGTTTAACGATCAATGTTTCTACTTCGAAATGTCATAAAAAATATAGCGTTTCGTATTTCTCACATAGTCGTACTAGTTTTGCTTCTGACACTGAAAGGGTTAATAGGATTTCCGCGCGGACCTACGAAGCGTTTTACACGCGGCCAGTAAACACAGTGGTCCTGGTTCGTGCTTGGTCGGACATCGATTACGTTTCCTCAAAGACGGTTCGAGCCACGTTCTAATCGTACCGTGGATACAGATATAAAAATAATAATTCACGAATCTTACGAATTTGTCGGTGAAACGAAGCGTGCCGCGCGCGTTTTCGAATCTTGGGTCTCGCGATCGTTGAAAAAAAAAGAAGTTATCGCGTTTCGTAGAACTCCTTACTTCGCTAATTGAATTCAATTCGAAAGAGTACTCCGGCGGATTAACGGCTTAAAAGTATCCGTTACAAAATTCATTATGAAACTTTCCTGTCGCACAAAAGCATTGTATAATTACTTAACGATACGTTTCTACGTGCGAGTGTAGCGAGTGAACAAAGATTTCGTTGGCATCGCTTTGCCATCGAAACTTTCTTAATTAAACGTTCGGATATTCGATAACGAGTAACTCGATCGAAGCGAAACAACGCTCGCGAGAATGGCGGCGTGTGCGCCGAGTCGTTAAGAAATTTAATTTTCCAAAACGATCGAAGCGTTGGCTTTCTTCGATCGAAGCACAACGGAAATAGATCGACGATCGAACGGAGAACGAAAGGCGTCGCCTAAATAAAATATACGAAACGGAATGTTCAAACTTGTCTGCAACTCGCACGAATCCATTCCGACGCGTCTTCACGGCGCGTCGTTCGACGATGTAACAAAAGAAACGCGATTGCGCGATTATATCCGTGGAACAAAAGGAGACGGCTCGTCGACGCGCTCGTCACGTCATAAATTCTCGATCGGTATTTAAGTTCACTGGTCCGTATAGAATAGAAGCAACGGCCGGATAATTTTATTCCGTGCTTTCTCTCGTCTCCCTCTTTCTCTCTCTCTCTCTCTCTCTCTCTCTCTCCCTTCTCTCCATATATATCCATATATATATATATATATGGAAATGTGCAGATAGGTACCATTCAACGAGGGCTACGACTAGAAGCGGTCGTTCGTGCTTGCTAGTGTCGCGTACCAACCGGTAAACCTGAAATGTCTTCGAGCTCCTCCGAAGCTTTCCGGATAATCGAATTGTTTCTAGACAGCGATAGGAAGCTGGTAGTTCCTTAGGAACGCATCAAGCTCCTACAGGGGTAGGGACGGGGATGGAATACGGCGCATAGCGATATACGCACGGCTTCAACGGTGAATAACTGGGATTCGGAGCGCAGCGTGGTTTATACGAGGTCAATCTCTGCCACCGGTAAACGGTTCGATTAGGGAAAGTTCGACGGATAACGACGACGAGGGAACGAGAAGAAAGCTCGAGGACAGTTGGCACGTTGAAGGAAGGAGGAAGCGTCGGGCTAGTCCTTCGCTCGAATCACTCGAAAATTCTTTGGTCAACGGTGAATTGTTAAATGGATTCTCCATGGAGGAGTGAAAGTACATCGTGCTACTCTTCTTTCGCTTTTAAATGAACTGCTTGGAGAAAATTCGCGGAAAGGGTTGGTTAATTTTTCCTAAAATAAAGGAGTACGTTAACCTCGTTTCGGTCGAACGAATTAATTAGTAAAAATAGGTACGTCAATCTCGAAGCGTGTATCGCTCGGGTATTGGATATGTCGCATTGTTCGATGTACAATGGAGAAATTGATTAAACGTCTTTTGATTTTCAATTTCCTTTCGTGGAACGTCGGTAGACTTAATCTTCCGAATCTCCATAAATTATATTTCATTTACCGCGATCGAATTAAAGCCAACCTCTTACATCTTCGGTAAATTTGCACGAACTTATGACGAACTCGACGAAGAAATTGAAGAATTTCAACCGACCAATGCCGCTGATTAAAAATCTTTAATTAACATTCATTCGATAATAACGCGTGAATTTTGAATTCGTTTTAATTCGGCGATGAAATTTTACGTTTTATCGTGTTTATTTCTGTGTTGCGTCAATGACGATAGATCTTCAGATATTTACGGAAGATTTCTGGCTTACCTGCATGCTGGTTCACCGACGGTTTCGAAAAATAGGCAGGTACCACCGTTCATGCAAAAGTCTCCTGCTATCGGACAGGGTTGCTCCTGCCTCGGCCACGCTGCCGTCGCTGTAACAAAGCGAGTATCGTAAATCGTTAGAAGCGCGATTAATCGAAATCGATTCGTAAATCTTATCTAAAAATGGCTAAAAATACGAGAGGCGCGAACTTCGTCGCGATCGATCGAAGCAACTTGTACTATTCGTTACGTATTCGATACAGTTGGTGCGTCTATTGTTATCGGTCAGTCGCACACATCGGAATAAATTCAACGAGGTACGAAAGCGAGAGATGGACATAAATAGGTCGACGAACGATTACGAATGCAACACATTCGCGCTTCCACGAATCGCAAACGTACGAGAGAGTTCGATAATTACGAATTCAACGTACGATTGCTCTCGTGATACTGGCGCGCACTCGATTGATCACCGATGTAAACAGAAATGTCTCCTTTCCCAAGGTATTTTCAAGATCGTCACGCTACGACGAACGATACGTTCGATGAAATTCCCTCTTTACGTTTTATTCGCCTCTATCGATCGGTTATTAATTAAAATTTCCACGACTTCGATGAAAATTGTCCCTCTTATTCGACGAAAGGTTCCTTCGGTCATGACTTCTACCTTCTTTCGAGTTAAGAAAAATAGTAAAGCAGAGTAACCGAATCTCGCCGTAAGATTTTCGAGAACCGAAGTCTGTAATTATCAAGACCGTCGCGCTAAGACGAACGATACGTTCGATGAAATTCCCTCTTTACGTTTTATTTACCTCTATCGATTTCGACGAAAGGCTCCTTCACTGATAACTTCTACCTTCTTTCGAGTTAAGAAAAATAGAGAAGCAGGGAAACGGATAACCGTAAGATTTTGGAGAACCAAAGTCTGCATTATACTCGCGTCATACCCGTGCGTTGTTTTCTTTATTCGATCTATAAATCGAAGACGAAGTATGGGAGAGCGTTATCTCGGTAACCTTAAAAGAAGTTTCGCAAGCTTTCAGCGAATACGGCGACGTAAATACGAGGCGCATAATGGTTTCGAAACGACGTCGGACGTGCCGCGGGTTAGACTTTCAGTAAGAGAGAACACGATGGGAGAGGTCCGGTATCTGGAGCTCGTGCACGTTCTTACGAGCATAGGCGAGCTCGTAAGAGCATACGCCGTTATTACGGTAGGATTAGTACTGGTACTCTCTGTATTACCAAACGGACTTTTGGTTCTACTTCGAAAAGCTCTGGACGTATCCCATCTTGTTACCTTCTTCCACGAAGCCTCGTTTCTTCTCTCTCTCTCTCTCTCTCTCTCTCCTTTTCCGTCTTCCAATTTCCATCTCTTTCCTTCTCACTGTCCTTCCAATGCATTCTCATCCCATCGAGTGCGTTACTTCTCGTTAAGCTCGTAATGAGTGGAAGACGTTTGAGCGGCAGAAGAGACGCGGAGGACGAGAGTGAGAGGAAGAGAGCTTTCGAGCGATTCTCCGCACTCGAATGTCGGGATAGAGCCGCCGGTAGGCCGCGAGGCGAAATTTCAATTTTCTCGCCGACGACGATGCGGTAACGGATATACAGTCAGCCATTTATGGCGGACAATATGCAAACGCGAACGGCTCTGTTGGAAGTATCTACACCGTGGTAATAACGGCTCTCTTTTGCGGGCATGCATAGGGTGTCCGCTCGCGAAATCGATATTTCGCCAGGTTCGGAGTATTAAACATCCACCCCACTTGTCTGCCAATCCATCGCGGTGCCTCCTCAAAAGTATATCGCTTTGAGTTATTTTAGAAGGGCCGCTGTTCGACGACTTCGTTTTTATTGGTAACGTTAATTTTAAACTTTCGCGGATTTTTAAATACTATCGAAATGTAAGTGGACAGTGATATTCGTTTCGATATAATTTATTTCGATGTTTCAATGAAAATTTCATTTGGACGGTGCCCGATCCAAAGTAGCTAAAACGATACTCTCTTTGTGCGAACGTTCTCTTTTCGGGAAATTGCAAATCCCTTTGTACGATTGTTTTATGTTTGGAGGTATAACGCAGTGAAACTCGTAGAGGGTGCGAATATCGTTTTGAAAAAAAAAGAGTGGAAGTGGTAATTAAACGAAACCAGATATTTTTCATATTTATACGAGTGGAGCGATATTTTTAGCAAGTGGATCGCCTCGTTTTAGCGAGGATGAAATCGTAGTATCTATACGAACTTCGATCGTTATCTAAATCGAATTTCTTATTTACTTTTTATAATCGTATTAGGATGCACAAGTTGTATCGCCATTGGAATATCGTTCTTGATGTAAAGTAGCAACACCAGATGTATCAGCGTTACACGCGCCTCATGCCGCAATCTGTCCACGAATTCGTTACATGAATATTCTGCCACCGTCACGGGTAATAACGCTTTGTTGAAACTCGAGAGAGAAACGATATATTTTCAATAAAGTCAGGTATTAAGCACATAGAAACATAGACGTAGCCTAAAGGCTCGTGTTTACTTGCGCGTTTAATTAAACGACGAGACGCAACGCATCGTAAAGTAATTTCTTCCCGTTTATTCCATTATTTTACTATTACTATTTTTTAGTATCGTATAGTATATAAATCGATGTAAAGCAGATAAAATTTATGAAATATATTTCGGTACGTTGCGTTTCATGTATTTTCATCTTCGAAGGGACGAAACGATAAAAAGCGCTGGAATTCGTTCACTTCGGTTCAGGTCCGAGTGTCTCTTAGTTCCCCAGACTTTTCTAGATCGAAAATAGAACGAGACACCTTGTACGTGGAAGACGCGTTTTCGATCCTGAATATATATGGCTACCGCTGTCCTCGATGGTGGCATTTAAAGAGGTCGGTAAACCTCTTACGAATTCTCGAACGATATTCAGAATATGTTTGAAGTCTGCTTGGCAGAGAGCGCACCGGCAATTCTATATTTTAGGCCGAAGTGCCATCGAAGAATTTGGTGCGATTCATAAAAATTGCATTGATAATCGATCGAGTGGAGTGACTCGGTTCCTACCCAGTATGCTTAAAAAGATGCGCATAAATTCGCTTCTTCTTCGAGGCAATGAATACGCAAGGAAGTACGAGTTTCTACGAGTGCTACTATATTTTCGGTGTCTACGTGGTTAAATGGAATCCTCGGCCATTGTGAAAGCGATTCGACTGGCGTTTCGAAAATTATTTTGTATTAGGTCTACCGGAAAATTCTGTCCATTTTTGAATCGAAGAAACTATTTTCCGATACTGATCACCTCTTCGTATATACATCGAGTGCACACGTAGAAATGCAGTGATCGAAAGAGTCGATGTTAAAACTTCGGATGACACTTTTGATGAAACTTCTCGGTAGACCCAATATGTAAAGCATCGCAAAATCAAATTTTCTCCATTCACGAGTTTCTTAACTAGAACGTCGTTCTTTTCGCTCTTCGGCCGAAAAATTTGGCGAATTTTTGTCGGCTACTCGTTAACGATCTCGCCGAGCAACGAGAATGGCGCGGTTTCCTTTGGACTGGCTGCAGGTCGAACCGAACTTCCGACCGCGAAACGAAACTATTTCGTCGGTCGAATCGTATTTTGACGGGCGAGACGCGATTCGCCGACAAGCAGTTTCGGTTCTTAACTAAAATCAACGCTCGAGACCAACCGAAATTCGTCCGCAGACGGTACGATTGACTGTCGAAATAAATCGATAAATCGGTAACCTCGGAGGAGGAGTAATCCGAGAAAGGCGCGCTTATATTCGAGGCAATTTTTGCGACGGACTCGTGCTCACTGATTTTCCATCGCGCCAGAGTTTACGTCGTTTTATACGACGTCATTGCGAAGCCCTTTGAAGTTACGCGCATATTTTCCGATCCTATCGACGTGCATTTCTGCTCTTCTCGCTTACCTTTTTCCTCCGTCCTTTCCTTTTATCTCTTCTTCTATTACGTTTCGTCGTGTTGCGATATTCGAAGGCGCCCTGGGCGCGCGCCGAAAGACATTCGACGTACTTGTACGTTTCGTTCGTTTCCAAAGAACTTCTATTTATACGAAAGCGTACGCTTCACCCGCTCGTGTTCCCTGTTCTCGATTGAAAAGACGAATCGCGCAGTCGGCACGTCGGCGTCTTCTTTCGAGCGATCGGACAAGCCAAATTTTCTTTCGACAACGGTACGGTCGCTCGTCTTTCATCATCCTTCCGACATCTTTTCGAGAACGCTGATTTTTCCTCACTCGCCGGTGTGACTTCGCGCGTCTCTACGGATTTTCCTGCGATTTTTCTACTTACCTAACTTTTTTTTGAATAAATTTCCGACGAATGAATAACGAACGAAGGAGGATGGAAATTGTACGATCGGACCGACACAGACCAAGTCGAATCTTTCTTTTTCTCCCCGAGGTATAACGAGTAGACTCGTATTGCCGTAACGTGAATGCTGTTTTGAAATTTTATGAATAGAAGTTATCGCGCTAGCCGATTTCGTTGTATCCCGCTCCGACGATGAGAGTCGATCCATAACGTTGCTTCGACCATCTCCATTCGTTAAGCAATCTCTTTCGTATTCTTCCTTTTATTCGTGTATTTTTCTCGTGTTCTTCGCGTTCCTCCTCATTCATTAAATCGATGTTAGCAGCGCCATTCATCTATTCAAGACGAGATTACGTTTTCTTGTTACACTTCCTCTTATATTATTACTTATTATTGCGAGGATTTTTATAATCACGCGTACGCATAACGGATAGAATATATTTAATTCGAGCATAACACGCCTATGCTAAATCATACCGTACGTATATTCTACCTTATTCGGCGCGTTTCTATTCTGCGTTTTCGTTCGTTTTTCCTATCCTATTCTCACTCGTTATCATTCGTACGCTTTCTGTTTTCCATTCGCACTCCTAAACCTAACAACCATAAATTCTAAAATACGGTTCGGTAAGCCGTCGTAGTTTCGCCTGCAACCGTGGCTCGATCACGAGTTACTTCCAGCCTTGGTTACAAAATTCTTACTTTTTCTCGTCACAAGCTGTGGCTTAATTCCATAGTTCGCACTCCCACGTTGTCACGATACTCAATTACGAAATAAAGTGTTTCGTTAAGTGTCTAAAGGGAAAGAAGGAGAAAGGCAGGCGGTTGGAAAGGACCAAGAGAAGAGAAACAGTCAAGACGTTGTCCAGGAAAGACGTAGCACACGAATGTGCTGAAAGAAGTTGTATTCTTTATCTATATTTTAAATAAATTCATTATATCGATTGTTACGAAATGTTCAGCTCGATACCCAACTTTTAAAGAAAATTATCGATTTTCCTAAACAGGGTTAACTCTTCAATGCCGTCCCACGTGCACTGCATCGACCCCTTTAAGCTTCCCATAACGAAGTTCTAAGTATCTTACACCATTAAATAATAGCGACTGCCGTTAGATAACGAAGCATCTGTCTTCGTGATAGTCAGAATTTAACCCATTACCCGCCACGATATAACAAGATCAAAAAAATGAGAGAACATGTAACATTTTTAATTATAACCGTCGGATGCATATTTAAGAAATACGATCTTCCTTTTTTTAGATGCCGGCAGGATGTGCTATAATTCTTATAACGAAATACTCAAAATATTCGTATTATTCGTGTCTCAAAATCGGGACATTGGCGGCTAATGGATTTGTGTCGACCGCTTAATACAAATCGTGGTAGACTTGGGGATAGCGCACCTGCCCACGGAAGACCGAGGAAGCAGGAATAGAAAAACAGCGTAAACAATAAGGACGCTAGGCTTAGAAGGACAGAAGACATTCTACTAGTCCGCGTCCTCGACACCAGAAGGACACAGTCCTTCTCTTTTCCATGAAGAAGGCAATCGCTACAAAAAGACGATACGTTGTGTTCACTAAATAAAGCTGAAGTAGGGCGACACCTTTCAAACCACATATCCCCGCATCCTACGGATTAAATGTCTTCCGGGCTCGAATTGAATCGCTGGTTAATCGCGAAGCGCGCAGCGTCGGCCAGTAGTAAAGTCCAGTGACGGATCAGACGCGAACGTCCGCGTCTTGAAGCGAGAACTACTCGACGATATTTATTCTCTCGTTGGCCCTTCGCACGATCGCTTTCAGTCGTTGCGAAAGACGAGAGTATGCCGCTCTTCTGCCGATAAGAGGAGAAAATCGAAAGGTCGATGGAAGTGTCGCGACGAAGCACCGGGACGAGTTCGGACGGAATCACCGCGGCTGCATCACGAAGTTTCCCTTCGCTATCACTCGTGAGAGCCCTCACGAATCTTGCACAGCGCGTAATCAGCTCGAGCGTAATCGTCTTAACGCGTCTCCACTCGTGGGAGTTCGTCGGAGTGGCGCGTGCCAGCGGCTTCGCGCGCGATCCACGCCTCCGATCGATTCGCATTGTTCTCGGAGTTTCTGCATTAACGCGCGTAAACGCGAGCGCATTAACGGTCACGCGAGTCCACCTTCCAACTCGCCGATGTGCTTTCCCTCCCTCTTACCCCCTCTCTTTTCCATAAACTTCCCGTTTCCTCGCCCTTCGTCTCGTCCGGAGCGTGTCGTTTGTCTCGCGATCGCGACGATCCGGTAAAGTCGTCGATCTAATCGTCGCGATGAAAAATTCATTCCTAGCGCCTCGGAAGTGCCCTCCAGGATCGTTCCTTCCTCGTTCGAGCGGTTTTTCCCCCTCTCGTTATTTATTTCGTGGCGGGGGAACTGGACTCGATAGACTCGAAGGATTATCGCGCTGAAGCGAGATTTAATTACGATAAATTGGAATAAATTGTCGCGCGTAAAAATCGTTCGCTCGGTTGGGGCGAGACGGCGATTTTCCGCAGCTTTTCGGCGCTTTCGATTGGACGACGGACACGGGACGGAGTCGGAAAGCGAGAGTTCGAACGGGAAAAGTGGCTCGGAAAAGTGATTTCGATTAGACCGCTTGCTTACGTCAGGGGACAAAAGTTCGATCGTCGTTATTTTCTCGATTGACCGTTCGATCGATCGAGTGACGATACGAAAGAAGACGTTACGAAGAAAAAGTAACAGAGGTCGTATAGAATTCTCGAGCGTAGGGAAGAGGAAGAAAATTGCGGAGTTTAAAAGGACCCCTTCGTAACTGGAAAGTCCGTAGTCGGATTCTTCGCGTGTGCTTCGTCGAACGATCTTTTTTCTTTCTCTCTCTCTCTCTGAATTTCTCGTAACTCTCGCGGTCCGTTTCGTTTCTTTCTACGAGGCAATGTCTACCATTCTTTTGTCCATGTGGATTCCACGGTGAACGGAAAAAGTAAATCGAATGGATCTCGCGCTTAGTAGCGCAAGAAAAAGACTGGCGCGACGATGGCAACGACAACGACGCGTATACGAACAAAAGTTTGGCCAGTTCGTAATGATTTATTTTGCAGGACGTCCCGTGATCAAGGGACTTTCCTCGAATATCGATCCTCCGCCTTTTCTATTCCATCAAGATTTAATAAGGGTAACTAATTCACGCTGCAACGTAATCGAACGTAAATAGCTCATTTTCGATGAAAAATTCCAGCTTCTCGTGTTTTAAGATACTACGCGTCTTTCGGTAGTCAGTCAGACGTAAAATTTATATTTAATTTAGTTTAGGGTTTTTGAATGCGACTGTAGAGAGAAAGGAACAACGTTTCGTCTAGAATAAAATTTTATAGAATAATAAATTTGATCATTCTTCGAACGTCACGCTTCTTGTCACGTCATCCACACACGCGCACAGCCTCAGCCATCCAACGACGCTTCGACGATCGTTGTATGAACAATATCGAACTCACTAACTCGCTTTTTAACTTACTTTGCGTTCTTACAACATCATATTTACACTCGATACAAAACGTCTCGAGAAAAGAGCCATTATATTTTATTATTGCAAGATATTATAATATTTGTTATATAATATTATCGTAAGAATATTGTTATTAGAAGATAGAAATATCGGAGATGGAGCCGAAAGAAAATTAGAAAGAAATCCAAGTTAGAAGCGGGAATCACGAACGTTCGATTATTAAAAAGCACCGGGTGAAAAGAAACTCGCTTCGCGAGCTTTTTTCGTTGGAGAGCAAAGCGGATTGTATCTCGCTGCGAGGACGGAGCGAAGAGTCATGGTTCCGTCGTCTGTCGGGTGAAAAAGGAAGCACCGTAAGGAGCATCGGCGGCGGCAGGAGCATCACCGACAGGAGTAGAAACGGCAGAACGACGGAGGAGCGCTTGAGCGACGCCAAGGGGAAGATAGAAAGCGCGAGGGAGCCGAAGGGAATATAAGACGAGCGCTTTTCAAGAGGAATGCGCCGCGATGCGCCAGATAAGAACGGCGATCGTATTACGTGTGAGCCCTCTTAAGAAGCCGCCTTACCGCAGCTGCCGGTGAACTTTCGCGACAAGAAGTAATTTCCGCTGTATCGAGAAACCTTCCGGTTCCG
The DNA here is from genome assembly GCA_025433975.1 of Liostenogaster flavolineata. NCBI lineage: Eukaryota > Metazoa > Arthropoda > Insecta > Hymenoptera > Vespidae > Liostenogaster > Liostenogaster flavolineata. The sequence goes on along the minus strand of JAITYT010000974.1, from coordinate 899,759 downwards.
TATCCGAAATGCGAGGTACGTCGGCGCCCCCTGCCCTCTCCTCCCAGCTCCACGCCGAAAAAAGAGCCGGTCCTGCGGGGGTTTCGAGGCGGCGGAATCTCGCGGGAATAAGCGTCGCTATGTACGGGGTGGTTCGACGTTTCCGAGACGGGGGAGGGGAGGGGCGAGCCTTCGCGCGAGAAACTCGCTTTATTTCTCTCACGCGCTAGAATAGATTCGAGCGTTTCCTCGCGCTTAACCCCTTGGCCTATCTCTTATCTCTCGATTTCTCGGGTCATAGCGAGCAAGATGGCGTCGGGCCATCGAACATTTAACCGTGTGTTAGAACTTGTGCAAAATATATGCTTCTTACGACATGTATTAGGTCTACCGGAAGGTAAACAAAGTTAGACGATGATATTCTGAAGGCGATGGTTCGTTCGGATCCGCGTGAAGATTGGCTGGTTGCCTATGGTCCACAGTTCAGGATCATCTTTGTCGCGTAGGAAAATTGTAAAGGCAAGATATAAGAAAAAAGGGATCCTTTGATAACGCGTGGCTTCACGATGCAAAAATAATACGGGAAAGAATAAAGAAGCTTAGATCGGAACTTTTACCTCGTCCACCCTATTCGCTAGATCTCGCGCCGTTGGATTACCTCCTTTTCAGATCGTTAGAGCATACATTATGAGGTAAAAAATTTAACAATGTTTGAGAAGTGAAAACGCACTTGGAAAGGTTCTTCAATGAGAAATCGAAGGACTTCTTTTTAAAATGGGAATCGAACAACTACCTTTATTTTGTCGATTAGTATTAAATTTCTTCGATAAATAAGTGTTTCTCGTCAACAAAAAAAAAGGAATTGTGAAAGAATAAACAACTCTTCAGATATCTGGAAAGTAGAAAGTCCGAAGGAAGTACCACGAGCCTCACTCGTGGTTGTAGGCCAAGGGCATAAGCCATTCGAAGGAGCCGAAACTCACCGTTCCATTCTTGCATCGTATTTTTCCAATGGCGCCATTGCAGCTCTCAGGAAAAGCAGGCTAACGATATCCTCTCGCGTGCTTCCAGCTGGACGTAATTATTCGTCGCTCTTATCACCCGTGTTTCGTCGAGCGATCGAGCGGCACTCGATACGGATGTAAATTTTAAGAGGCGCATGTCTAGCGACAACCGGACGATTTCGAGGCATCCGCTTTACGCGCCTCCAATGCCGAAAGCAATAAACGTCTCTCGCGAGACTCATAAGCAGCGAAAGAAACGCGCGTGGATATGAAATTCTAGCGTCTCCGACGATGTCTAGCAAGTAGCTTCCTCTCTTATTCCTGCGCTCGGTGACTCTCTGCTGTACAAGACGGAACCGTTACGCGTACAGACGTAGACACGTTCGGCGTAGCAGCGGTGCTTAGACTCGGCAATTCGCTTTGGATTATTTTCCCGACACCCCGTGCATGTATTCCACCTCTGGGACGTATCGAACAAGGAGGCAAGATTCAATAAGAACGGTTCACCTTCGATATTGCTGACCCGTAGTAACGTTGTCGGCGTTTCTGATCGGAATTCGAAATACGCTCGCGCTTCTGTCCACCGGCTTCTCTTACCTTTCGCCCGAAGCTCCCCGGTCCGTGCGCCCTTCCGTTCTCCCTTCCGACCTTCTCCTCCCTTTCTCGCCAACTATCCGGCCCCCGCTTTGGCTCGCTTCCCTTTTACGCGAGTGCCACGCTTCCGGGCTTTAACGGCATTAAGAAAATATTTGATCCTATTGGGCGTACGTCCGGTGCTACTACCTCCCTCGAAAATCTTCCTCTCGATATTCGCTACATTTTTACGCGACGAAATTTTCTCGATATTCCGCGGGAGAGGGTGCGCCTCTCTTCATACGTCGAATCGTCCCTCCATATCAAAACGACGTCGCTCGGAATCGGAGTTTCCTAATCGTTGTCTCGCCCTTCGATCGGTCTCACTCGTCGTAGAAATTCTTTTTGTTGTCGGTGCACGCGAATCAAGATTTTCTACTTCGTCATTGGATCATCGTGAAGAATGAGGAACGTCAGTTCTAAGAACGGCTCTAGAAAACGATTCGCGATGGTTCGCAAGGTTGTTTCGGCCAATATTCGCGAACCATGATTTTTTACCTTGGGATTAGATCATCGTGCAAGACGAGGAACGTTAGTTCTAAGAGTGGTTCTAGAAAAGTACTCACAATGGTTCACAAGATCGTTCGAACCGATAGACGCGAACCAAGATTTTTGACTCGGAGATTAGATCATCCTTTAGAAGGGTAAATTAAACAAAAGTTTCAAGCGGCATCTCGAACGATCTTGGCGTGCCGAAAGTCGACAGACGTGTTAGAAGCGACGTCGCAATTAGGGAAATTTCGAGATAATCTGGAGTGGTGAACTCGTATGTCGCGTCTGTCGAAATCGTAGCGTCCTTTACTCGCGATTCGCATCGATCTTGGGTTAGGTGGCGAGCTCGTGGTGTATTTCGTGACGCGTCGCAGTTCGGCGTTACCCGCACGACTCGCACGACTATGACGCTGAATTTCACGTTCGCGTGGACTTAGGCGAAACCCGCAAAATCCATATAGCTGGCGCGCTGACGTTGAGATGCGGGTTGCAAGCTGTGACAGTGCTAGTTGCACAAACTCGGCCTTGTCCGAACTTCGGTCTCGCGTTGTTGTTCGCCTCGAAACGGACGGGGAATCCCATGGCCAACGCGAAGGATCGACCGACCGAGCGTTCTCTCGCGGTTACCTTGTTAACCGTCCTGTCCATCTTTTTCACGAAAGCCACCGCGCTCCAGGAAGCATCGATCGCGATCTCGATTCTCCAAGCACACCTTGCCAAGCTTCCTTCTATGAGAAATACTTCGAATCTCTCTCTCTATCGACTTCCGACTTTGCCCCACAACACGGAAAAATCGAGGAAAAGGAGACGTAAGAGGATAAGGAGAAACGAAAGGTTACCAAGTCGGGTAGATATAAAAGGGAATTCAGCGAAAGAATCAAAATGGGTTTGTTCGAATCGTTTACCACGCCGTCTAACGGCCAATTGCCTTTATTTATACTTTCATCGTGCCAATGGTGTCGCCAGTCATCCTTCCCGACGATAGCCTCGAGTGAATCTTTTTTGGTAATGTGTAATCCGAATTGTAAGAAGATAGGAAAAAACGAGATACGGTCAAGCTAGGCAAAAATGAAAGGGAAATCAACGAACAAGGTAGGATGTGTTTATTCGAACCATTTATCACGTTGCAAGAGCAACGATGTAGCCAATTAACCTTCCTGATGACAGCCTGGTCAAGTGGACTTTTTTCTGGCGATCTAAAAGTCGAGTAAAAATAAAAGAGAAATCAACGAGCAAATTAGAATGTGTTTATTCGAACCAACTGCTTTCTTTTCGTACTCTCGTAGTTTCGTTGCCTAACGATGCACTCCACCCTATAGTTTCTTTTTACCCTCATGAAAGAAACCTCGACTTAACACTCGAAATAAGTTTTTGGCATATCGATCGAAGCGGTAGCTCTTGCATTCGACTTTGAAAACGTTAATCCGTGGAACGAGCGAGCTGGAAGAAAATGCAGTTTGGAATCGTTGCTTGAACGCGTTCATCAATATCAGTATCGACGACGTCGTTTTTACGCGCCTAGAAAAAGGCAGGGACCGCCTCGCGTCTCGAAAATGAAGAGTGGACAACGTCGGCGCGATTACACGGCCATTCTCGAAGTTTCTAATTCGGCTTCTTTAAAACGCAACTGCGAGTCGCGAAGCGGTGACCCGAATTGCCGGCATTTTTCCGACATTAAACGAAGTACGTGGAGGCGAAAATCCAACGACGACGACGACGAGAAGGGCAAGAGGGAAGAGGAGGGAGAGACCAGCGGACTCGGATGTTTCCAAGAGAGACAATGCCTTGGCGCACGAAATTTTTCAAGAATTCTTTTAGACCGAGCGCGCTCAAAGGGATCGTGCAACGCCGGTGTTTCGGCGATGAGTCGAAGGCAACCGGAAAAGGGTAGCGGAAAAGAGGAACGCTTAAGGGCAAGAAAGACTCCGCGACGCGCCATCCGTCGACGTACAAAATTCGTCTCCCACCATTTTTTCTTCCTTCTTCCCTCCTTACTTCGGTGCCTTGCGTATTGGTGCGTGCGTGGGCGCCCGTGCATCCATCCGTGTGCTCGTCTTTCCTTGTTTCTCTCTCCTCGAATAATTCGTCCTCTCTTTCTCTATTTTTCCGCGCTTTCTATCGCTCTCCTCTCGACTCTCCGTCCTCGACGTTCGCTCTCGTATCGTCCTCGAATCGTCCTATGCAAATTCTGGGTCGTGCGAACGATATTGTTAACGAGGACTACGACGTGGCAACGACGACGTTGACGACCGCGACTCCAGCCGCGTCGCGAAATAATGCGGCCGTCGTCAAAAGCGATGCATTCTCGCTTCAACCGGCTCCAAATGAAATCTGGAACGTTCCTCCTCGTGCTTCGTTGCACCGAAACTCAGCCGACGACGAGGCTGCGCGAAAGAAGTCGTTCTGTTTTGCGACGCGAGCGATCCTCTCGTGTCTTACGCCGCTCCAGCTCCTCTTATGTCCGCCTGTCTCTCTTTCTCTCTTCTAGTCCATCCTCGTACGAACGTCGAGTTTCTCTAGATGAAAACGGATTAAATCGCGTGCGATCGTTGCAACGTTATTCCTTTTTTTTCTAACTTATTTGCTGAACCGATTGTGCGTGTGTAACCCTCGGTGCCAGAGGGTAGAGAAACTAACGACGTTTCTTAAAATATTAACGCGTTATATGCGGCGAACGTATTTCCTTCGAATGAGATTCTTGCAATTCAGACTTTTGGAAAGCAAAATTGAAAAGCTTCGATTTGCTCGATATCTTACGGATTAAATAGCACTGGAAGAGAAGAAATGTATATCGGTAATTAGTGAGATTTTTTAATATTCTCTTTCGAAGGCGTCAAATTCCCAAGAATAGCTCGCATAGGATGTGTTAATCAGTCGCGTACACAGTGGATGATCGATTAAGGAACAGTTTGGACAGCGAACAAATCGAATTTCGATCACTTTTGCGAAGGATTTTTGAATTCAGATTGGTGACAGCTGTGTCCGTCCTTATCGAAAGAGACGGAGATGATGTCTCGGAAATTATGGATGAAATTATGACAACTGCTGAAGTTCTGAAAATAGAGATGAGCGAAAATGATATCGAAGAGCTCACAATGGAACGTAAAAAGAACCCGTTGACGGATGAACTCGAAGAACTATTGAATGAACACGGAGAACAAGAAGAAGGCGAAAGAAGACCTACGTCGATATCTGCTATTAAAGATCTTTCGAAGAAGCGAGAAGATGTCGGAACAATATTCTTAAAACGGCACCCAAACTAGCTCGGGGTCAATAGGATCGACGATGCTATTAATCACTTTCGAAAAATTTAAAAAAAATAGAGGAAAGCGATTGACGCTGGATAGATTCTTTAATGCTTCATAAACGAAGAAAAATATGACGGATGAAAATGAAAAACTGAGTGAACTAACATTTATACGATTATACGATTTATTTATTTTTTTAGGTCTCCAGAACGAATTAATTAAATTCCCATAAAAGCCGATACTAAATCGTTCACCGATCACTCATTGTACAGTCAAAACAAAACAAAATAAAAAAATACTAGGAAATATGCGTTGGTTTGGCATAGAAATTCTTATTTCATTTTGTTTGATTCTGCAATGATCGTCGTCAAACGAATCTCATCTGGCAAAAAATGGATAAATATATTCATGTACACGACTTTTACTTGGAAATACTAAATTCTTATATCTACTGCATAATTTTTTACCGAATTTTGTTGTTTTTAAATGAAAATTTTTCCATGAACGATCGTTCATGCTGCGTCATTATTCCGTGGAAAATAGCAGTCTACCCGAACTTAAAGTGCAAGCGATTTATTCGTCCTTTTTCGTCCTTCGCGATTCGACCGACTCCGTGTCCACTTTCGTTCGCTCGCGTTCCTATCCTCGGTAGCAATTTCTCCGCGTTAATTTTTAGGGACGAACAAGTCGGTTCGCCCTCTTGCGGCGCGTTCCACGCGCGGCGTAGTTTCACGTGCTGATAATTTCATTCTTAACGAGTGGCGTTCGTCGTAACGATCCCAGTCCTTGCGGTTTTCAACCAAGTATCCCGGGTTCTGGGCTTGCGGTCGCCCGTTAATTTGCGATTTGGCGCAGGGAAAGCGCGTTCCGCCGTTGCTTGCCAACCGTGCAAGACGCTGGAAGTTTTAGGAAACGTGGTGGCGCGCATATCTCCTCTCGCGTACCGATGTTTATTTTAGCTGCTCGGTAGGACGCGATGGAAGGATACACCACTATCTATCTCGAAACGAGCTAGAGACGAGAGCTCGCGACGTGCTCGAGAATTATCACGTTTTTCGAGGCAAAACGTTTCCTCGAAAAAAAAAAAGATCGAACGTCGCGTTGACCGCGTTGAAAATTCATATTTTTCATCCTCCTCCTCCTCGTAAAATTTATCAATGTTTCGTGGCTAAACGTATTGGATTGATCGCTGATACTTTTGCGGACTGACGCGTTCATATCGTTGAAAAGACTACGTAATTTATTCAACTAAATTGATTTCTTTCGACTTCGAAATCGTTCAGGATCGACGCGTAATTTTGGCCGATTAAGATCGACAGAAGCCGCCTCTTCTATTTATTTACGACAACACGTCGATAACTTTCGTGGTTTATCCCAAGGGCAAATTATGTACTTTCCAGTATGATGAAACTTCGCTTGCCCGAGCGCTGATCGAACGAACATTCGATTATACCGATCGTCCATTAAGCGTATTTCCAAGGTAAATGCAACGTGCACGCGACACGGGAAAGCTCGAAATCGAATCTTGGAATTAGGAAATCGACACGCGGTCGCGTATTCATTTTAGAATATGAAGCAATTAACTAATATGTGATATACATGTAAATATAATAAAATATAATAATATATAATATAATAATTACACTGATTAATCTCCTTCGTCAGGTTCGTTCTTACCACGGAATATCAATTTTTCCACACGGAACGAGAAAACGATTCGTACGAAATCCTCGAAGAGTCGAACTTCGATATTTTACGTAAACGTACGGGTGGTCCAAAGAAGCAAAAATTGCATCGAAAGGGAATCGAGTTCGCGTTAGTACCGAATCGTCTTGGAATAAAAGTTTCCAACGAGAAAAAGTACGGATATACCTATCCGTATTTACGCAGGGGAAGACAAATATGGCGACCATATTTTCACGACGATTCCACAATTTTGCGAAACAAGCCGGCCAACTCGACGAGCGTCTCAGCGAAGGACGCATAGTTGTCGACCTCGTGGAAAATACTCTTTCCGGTGCTACGCGAAAAAGGAAAGAAAAAAAAAAAATAGGAAAAATAGAAAGGGGAAAAGAGGAGCAACCGAGCGGAGAGCCCCTCGTGCCTTTCATTCTTTGGAGTCTGTCTCGGTTCGCGAGACTCGCCGTCGCAACGCGTAGCCGTCGGCTATGACACTTTCGCGAGCAGAATGGAGAGGCTCGCGCGCGTTCCTCCACTCGTGCGGGTCCTTGCGCCGCTCGGTGCTGAAACTTCAAAATTTGGACGAGTAGAATACGCCTTTTTTACCCATTACCGCGTAAATGGTCCTTACTCCGCTCTTAATTCGCGATGATTTAAAGCGATAGGTCCTTCGGTCGCGTCGCTTTAAACCGACGCACGCCGACGACAAATCGCGAAAAACCGACCGAAAATAAAAACATCGAGCTTTCGATGTTCGGTGTATTTAAATGCAAAAGGATCCATAGTTCACAATCGTTGATTTATATAAAATAAATAAAATTAGGCTTACTTCTAAATGGAATTTCTTTGAAACGAAGTATTCGATTTTAATTCCCCGACGAGATAACGATGGAAAAAATTCATAGATCACGTTTAACTCAATCACTCAATGAATCATTATTTAATTAGAAATTTCTTTTTTGAATTCCTTTGATCTTCTTTGAAATTCGGGACGCGTGAAAGTGGTTGGAAGTGAACGAACTCGCGTAACGTTTCGTTGCCACCGACACGCGTAATACGTGGATGCAGAGAGATGAATTGGAGCGCCAACGAAATTTGGCGAGAGGGAAAGGTCTTTGCTCTTTTCTTTTTACCGCGGCTATAATCGCTCGACCAGGCTAGAGAGCTCGATAGAGGGGATCGACTAATCGCGGCGCATAACCTGCCAGAGACAAGCTGAACGATGAGAGTCGAGAAGGAGAAAGACTCGGGCCAAATTTTTTTGGCGCATGATCTCGACGCGTTTGGCGGTTACAACCACGCGTATTTGCAGTTTTGCGCTTAATGCGTTCGCTTCTCCGCGAGCTTTCAACCTTTTTTGCGAGGATGAATCGCTCTCTGTTAGCACGGCGCTCTTGCCTCTACGCAAAAGGAAAATCGGCTGCCGCTTACTGCTATAACCATAGCTAAAATCTAGGAAGGAAGGAAGGAAGGAAGGAAGGAACGAGCGTTTACGCTTCTCGCGTTCGAAGGGAAACGCGGCGTTTTCGTTGGTGCGCGAGCTCCTCTCGCATCGTCGTACATCTCTTAATGGAGCCAGCCAAAGTGGGTTATATCCTGAGCGCGGAAAAATTTCTTCCTTTTCTCTTTTTCCTTCTTTTTCTTTCGTTCTTTCGTACGGGGTCTTCTCCTCTCGTTTCCTCCATTTTCGAGCGTCTCAAACGGAATTGGAGATACGGCGCTGCCGGCTCGTTCTACGTCGAGCGCCGTTTTGTAAAGCGCGTTACGCTCGGCGGCGTCGTTCTGCGTATTAAGCGCTTCCTCCGATACGACGATAGCTTTTGCGAGGTTGCTTATAATGGCACGACGGGGAACGGGGTAAGGGAGGGCGATAACGCGGCTCGCCTCGCCGCCTACCGTGAATCGCGCGTCTAAAGTCGATCGTTATACCTTTATCGCGCCACGGAATTACCAAAGTGAATTTTTTCCCCGACGATGCGCCGCTCGTAAGGCCGCGACATAAAAGTTTACCGGCTTGTTTCGTCGGCAACGTTTCCGAAGAGTCGCCTCGCGCGCCGTCTCGGCAAGGATTCTATCTTTCCTTCGCGACTCTTAATCTATGGAAGGTACGCCATTCGGATACCACCTTTGGATATTTTCTTCATATACTTTTTGCGAGGACAGTTTAAGGGACGCGCGCTCTTTGCACAATGGCGTATTTGCGGGTAGATTCGCTCGCCAAGCGACCCATTCGCGCCAACAGCTGAAACTTCGAGGAATTATCTTATTGTCGAAATCTATCACGTTTTCTATGGAAAATAATCTATGAAAAATATTCTGAGAAAAAATAACGCGTACGATATTTTAAAGACAGGGCGTGAAAGAAGGTTTGGTCTGTCGTATTTACGTCTTCGAATCGGTGACGATATACGAGTAAAAGTTGTCGCAAAATCGTCCTTCACCTCGAGAATTTCAATCTAACGTTTTTTTCTTATCGAATTTATACTTCAATGTTCTACGCATCACGGGGACAAAAAGAGTGAAAGAAATCGTGGACGTAAAATCCGTTGTTCAGAATTTTGCTCCATGGTTGAACCGATTGGCCCAAGTACAATTTTGAGCAATTTTGAGCAATGTTGTCTTTGACAGTCAAGATCAACTCTTCGCGCAGAGGGAAGAATTTCGCGTAGATTGGCTTGGAACGAATTACTCAATTTGCGATAACATTTACAAATACATTAATGTGTCGCAAGTTAACACGTTGACCGTGACGTGAGTTTTGTTGATTTTGCCTTAGGGCCCGCGAGGTGAATCTAATACAACACATCGCGCTATTTAACTTGCAAATAACTTAATATTTCACTATGAATATTTAACCGTAGAACGATAGACTTTTTACTGGATAGCGTCGCTTAATTATTTATGAAATTTAAAATGCGTATTCAGAGAGATGGTAGAGATACATTTGAAGAGACGAATACAGCGAAATACAGGAGAAGATAGTGTTTTTCGGCTGGCGAGATGAGGATAATCCGTTGAAACAAGCGGTAAGTCGGCCACATTGGGAACATCGCGTTCTTAATGATATTCGCGTGTGTCCGACGCTAATACGCTTTTACGCAGATGCGAGCGATATCAGGGACGTAGCGGTAAATGGGCCGCATTAAAAGCCAAGCTACTTGGTATCTTACTTGGTAAAAGTTTGTGCATCTGTGCACGTTATTCGAAGCGCCGAGTCTTTCGAAAGAGACTCGCGCATTCGTACGAAGGATACGCTTCGTGATTACAAAACTTTTCAATCTTTCTGTCGGTGATAGAACATAATCGAGGTTGCTTCGAGACGAAGAATCGTAAAGCGTCGAGCGTCGAACATCGACGATATGTTGTGCGTTTACTTTTCAATCACGCTGTTAATAGCATTACTTGCGCGAAAGGTTTTCGAACGAAATAACTCACGCTATTTACGTGGCTGAGAAAAGAACTCGTCTCTCTCTCTCTCCCAGGTAGATCAGAAATCTCAGATAACGTTGACGGGTTAATCGTCATTTTCGCGAAGGAATTTCAATGTACGAGCGTGCACTATCGTGCTCGCATGACTTCCATTCCGTCTTGAAATTATGTCTCGCGAGAGTCGATAAGTAAGAAATGCGTTTCACGAAACCCGCTCGTTTTCCCTGTATTATCATCTTGTTTGCTACGATAGACTTAATTCAGCTTGAATTAGAGGCACGCGATGTCGAATAAATTGCGCTTAATTACGCCGAGTCGAATCTCTACTTTGACTCAACTTCGAATTACTTAATTCGATTAAAGACGACGGATGTACTTTTTGATGCGATAAAATGCGTGTAAACGGTGACAATGCGAACCGTACGGGGAGAGATCCGTCCTTGTACGATTAAATCGGATCACATTGCGTAAAGTCGATACTTTCGCACGAGTATTTCGTCGGTTCATAAAGGTTGCGTTCGATTGCTCGCGTAATGATGTATGGAACGAGCGAGTGAATCGGGACTAACAGATAATTTGATAATCCGTGCGACTGTTATACGAGCGAAGAGTTGGTTGAATTTGAATATCGTACTTCGATACTACGATAATTACCAAGCTTAAATTAAATTGAAAAATAAACGAACGATTCGTTTTACAGCATACTTGGAATTGCGCACAATTTACGATAGCAATCATTTACGAAAGTTAATAATTCGTGAGAATTTAGGACATTTTTGACACGTGGCTCGAATTTGTATCGCTCGTAAACGTCTGTTCGTTAATCATTTTTTAAATAAGATATAAACAAACTCGAAATAAAAGGCATCGAAATAAAAAAACTCGGATAAAAAGCGATGACTGGGCGATGAGTCGAACGTAACCGTGCGATACGTCGAGTATCGTTATCGTCCTGATGCATTTTCTCGTTGCACGGCATCCTCCGTTGCTATTTTTCAACGCAGCTGTGACAGATCGTAAAAAGCAACAGCGCGAACTTTCGTCCCTTTAACGATTCGATCTTATATGAGATTTTCAGCAAGGGGTCGTTGAAGGGACGACAGCCATGACGGCCATGACGACGATGACGGCAACGACGGCGAGTCAGGCATTACGTGACCGTATCAATCGATGAAAAGTACAGGACGTAGTAAGAGGATTTTTTAAGACGCGGATATCCATCATTCTTTCAGTGTTACGAAGGATTCGTCGTGAAAAGGGCCAGCGTCGAGACGGATTGCTTTGGCTACTTACGTTCTTACGAGTTCCGCGTAAGACGCGTACTTTGACCGTGACCAGCATTTTCTCGAGGTTCGTTATTTTATTACGTTTAGAGCGACAGGCATTTGATAAATGAAACATAATTAATAAGGAAGCATGATGGATGTTAACCATCGCGTTCGAGTTTCCTTCAAATTATTTTTATGTACGTCGACTTACAGCCAACCATTTTTTCACTGAATATCAACAGCCAACAATCAATGTCTCTTTTTTTATTCATATTAACACTTCGAACGTACCTTGTCCAGTCGTATATAATTATATCGTCCTTATAATCGTGGGTTATCGTTCAAAGGTTAGCCGACAAAGAGCAGATAAGCGTCAAGCTCGCATTTTAACGTCGCTTTGTAATTGCGATTCATCCGGGCGAAGGGAGAAAGTGTCAAAGAGGCGAGGAGATATCGCAGCATGGATATTTCCAAGGCTAATGACTCCACGAGTAAATTCATCATTGAATTATAGGGTATGATCAGGTGGTCGTGGCGCAGGTAGAGAACGCGGTGCTCTCCTGTACACGCGGTTAGTACGTGCGGTGGGTATTTGTGTTGGTACTGATGACGTATGCCGATGACGATGCCTTCGATGCGCGGCAAACAGATCCTGCCCGTTTGATCGGTCGGCTTCCATTGTCACGTTTCTGTACCGCGTGAAATTCCCTACATCGTCCTAGCGACACCTGCTTCTGCGGCTTGAATCGCTTGTTAGCGTGTAAACGCTCCCTGCTACGACAAGGCGCGCCATTAGCATCGCAGAGCCCTGTACGTGCGAGT
>JAITYT010000974.1:871641-887090 GCA_025433975.1 Liostenogaster flavolineata | reverse complement strand
ATATATATATATATATAATATATATGCATATACACGAGTAAGTATCATTCTCGATTTAACAACGTCGACTTTGCGTGCGTGCGTGTCCGCGCGCACGGATTAGCTCCTCTTGCCCGAAAAATCTTTTCTTCTTGTTTTCGTCACCGTCGGCATCTCGATGTACTCGGTGACTCAATTTATTCGGCGATCGTGTCTCCGCGTGATCGGATAATTCGATGTCAGAGAATTAACAAAAAGCTGACGCGAAGAGTTTTATCGCGATGCATCGATGAACGTTACTGGGATAAGGAATTTGCATAATCGTGGAGGATGTCGCCAAGATTTTATTTCCCGATTTTGCGGAGCGAAGGAACGCGATGATTTATTAAGTTCTTTTAACCTTCGGTGGGTGGAGCTACATTTATCATTATGTAAGTGTTATTTTACCGTGGTGTATGCCAAGAAAAATATTATGTTAAATATTTCAAAGAGATCCCTGTGCAGACAAGGTGAATTAATGAATGTACCTACCCACGACGTTAATTTATTAGAATTGACTTTAAGATGAAAATGTGTCCCGTGAAGCTTTTAATACATTTTAATTAAGGGAATAGATCCGCAGAATAGATTAAGGAAATTGTTTGTGAAAAATTATTCCTAAAAATAAATATTCATATCCGTATGCACGATTCACCGTGCAATATATTACACGAGGCGGAATTTATATATCTTTCGTAAGAAAAACTTATTTCTCGAGAGTAACTTTCTTCGAACTCGAACTCGATGATGTGACGAAACGACTCGTGGATTTTTAGTTTCAGTAAAGAATTTATTCGTGTTCGATTTAGGCACGAATAAGACGCGAAATTGACGTTAAATATTATTCGAAACGCGAAGCAACTTGAGTTTAACCTGTTCGCCTTGTCGTTGACTCTATCTACTCGGGATGTCCTCGAGTTTCGCCTTTCCTTCGCCACGATGGAATCGTGGCTTTGGGTTCTCAAAGTGGTCAGGTGTAACGTATTTTCCGAATCGGTGAACAACGATACGTTTCGAATTACAGGACTAATAATTTCTATTTTCGTCTCGACGTCCATCACCGATGACAGTAGATGGTAAGGCAGTTATTTCACAGGCGAAGGAAGTTTTTAAAAAGCTTCGTAAGTTACACCGGTAGAATACACTCTTCTCAACATTATTTCGTACGTTTCTTCTTTTCCTGTGCGATTTTCACGACGCGCCGCTTTCGACGATTCATGAATTCAGTAGATCAAACCATCCATAAGCTCGACGTCGTAACGCTCGGATGGATCAAGTCCACGGATTATGAGAGTTAATACGTTTTAGCAACGATTTTGTGTTCTTTCAAAATTTATACGCTATTTTTATTGCATCGAGTTCAACGTGGAACTCGACGCGAATGTTTTCCAAACTATTCGGATTTAGGAGAATAAATACGATATATTTACTAATTCCACGTGAAAGTACATTGTTAGATCGCAAAGACTGCGAAGAATAAAAATGGTTAGATGGAGAGCGATCGATAAAGCGATTAATTGAAGGCGACGAAACCGATTTCTACATATTACTTCCGATAGTACATTCCTCAGGAGTTTTTAATAACAATCGATAAGTTTCAGCTGCACTTTAATATGCATCTATGTTTTTATTGCGCTTTCGATGCATCTAGACAGCCAATGCGTTCCGCATCTCTTGAATGGAAACTAGATTTTCGTTTGACACTGAAAGGGTTAATTTTTCCAAAATTTTGGGCTTTAATGACCTTTGCATTGTCGAACGCGTCTTGATATCACCATTTTGAAAATAAATAAAAAAGTAGGTTACTGTATTTAAGAAAGCACTACAACTTAAAAAGTCTCTAAAAATACGACCTTTAGTTGATGTTGATCTATATTATCTAATTTTCTCCTGATATCGAATATTTTTGTCCTCGTGCATTTATTTGTATTTTAGCAAACATAAGAGCTATTCGAGATGGTAGGGTTTGTTGAAACATCCTCTATATTTTCTATTAAAAATAGCATTCTCGTAAGCACTTGAACAATTTTTAATAATGTAAATAAGCACTTCAAATGGACACCCTTTTGGCTATTAAATGGAAAGAAGGAGTGATGAAAGTTGAAAAGAAAGTGGCGGATATTCCCACGGGCGGTAAAGTTGAGAGTCGGTCAATATTTTTCAAAGCGAGGTTGAGAGTTAAGTTTTAGTCAGAATTTTTAATCGCTAAGTTTCAAAGTTAGTTACTTTTCAGAGTCACGATGAATTATTTAGCTTTACCTGTAAGTATGATTCAAATTTACTGGTGGATGAAATCAATCGTCGATGTAAAAATGTTTATTAAATTAACAAGAATCTTGTTCGGTAAATAACGAAATGAACGAACGTTAAATTAATTTATTAAGAGCAATTCTTCGTTAAAACTTTATTTAAAATAAATAACAACATGAAGCATTGAAGAAAATTCAAAACTTTTCTTACCGAAATATATTAATAAGTTCGTTTAATTCGTTACTTTCGATTTAATTATTCTGACATAATCATTATTTAATTTACGTTTTGCGTTAAAAATGTCAAGAAACGATGGCAAGAACGACGAACGTTCAACGGAGTGACGTTTGTCACGATCGACGTTAACGCGAATACTATCTACTATATAGCAACATCTCGATAAGAATGAAGTATTTATTATAGTTAAAAGGGTATTTCACGATCGCGAATGTATTTCATAATAAACGAATTCCTCGTATCGCGTTGGATATTAGTATATATTAATGTTAATGTACTCGGTAGAAAAATACGCGTATTCGTTCTCCCATCTCCGCATTAAATGGAAAGCAAATTTACATTCAAAATGAAAGCGGAAAACAGCAAGTAAAAATGAAATTTACATACTTTCACAACGCCGGCGCCTCGACTCTTTTGTACCAATTTCCATTCTCGTTTCGTGAAGAAGAAGGAGGTGGAGGAGACGAAGGAGAAAGAGGAGAAGAAAAAGCGCGTCAAGGAACGTTTCGTTTCGTTCTTCCTAGCGCATCGCGGCGCGATTTCCGCGTTTCCCTTTCGAGCGATTCGAGCGTTAAACGAGCTCGTGGCTTCCGTGGCTCTTTGTCTCGAGTTAAGTCCTATCGGTTGGCGTCGAGTAACGCGCCAAGTGACGGGAGAAAAATAATTCAGACTCGAGATTCGCGTTGGATTTTCACGTCGAAAGGATTTCCCCGAGAAAAAGGTGCGAAAGCGCCGACGAGAAAGGGAACGAAGCTCTGGCTGGAAGCGATCGTCTCCTTGGCGAGAAACGTTTCGGTCACGACGTCGCGCATTTTCCTATCTCGCGTCGCACAACCAGTTACGTTTCACGCTTTTCCACGGATCGAAGAACGTACGCATATCTTCGCTCTCGCGAAACGAGAATTCGCGAGAATTACGCCGTCGTCGCGGCGACGAGCGCGAGTTGAATTTCATTTTATATTTTAAGTTGCGCGCTCGCTGTCGAGCGAACGAAAACATTCTGCCAGGTGAATGTAGGAATTATTAAGAACGAAGCTACCGTGAGCAAAAGGGTAAAAAGCATAACTAACCGAGCGTTGTTATAGTCGTGTCTATCGGTGTACGGATACGAAGTAGGAAGAAAATTCGTCCCTTTGAAATCGCGTATCTTCGCACGACTATGCCACATTAATGACTAACATCGCAAATACTCGCATGCGAATGCGTACATATTAATAACGAAGCCAAAATCAACTAATCGCGATACGTACTCTCGACGAATTCTAATATGAGCGTTTGCAACATTGCGATACCAAGGATTCGTTTCAAACCAAACAGAAATAAGCAAACGTTGAATATTACCGCGTTATCATTTTGTATCGTGTCCTTTTTGTTACGTTAACTAATCATTGAAATTGCACCTCTAACTCGTATAATATTCTGCGCTTTATCGTGGAAACAGACGATTTTTTCCCGTGGAAGTCAACATACATATGTATGCGTACGGACATATTTTTACAAGAGTCGTCTACAAAATGGCTGCTACGTCGAGGATACTAAAGAGGTTAAAGATAAGAAGACAAAATTTTAAGGGCTACTAGGAAAACGATATAAATAAATCGATTTAAAAAAAGACGATGGTATTCGGCGATTCTTAACTGATCCGAAAAAAAGAATAGAATATGCTACGGTGAAACGATCTGAAACGGTGTACGAAATCTTGTGATAATACGATAAAATGGTAAGGAAGGTAAGCGAAGTAAAAATATATCGATTCTGTTCGATATATCGATTATATGTTCACGGGAGAGCACGCGAATACATTACGAGCGGGAAAATCGTAAATAATGTCGAAATTGAGTGTACCACCTTACACGGATTATTTGTTTTCGAGCGACAACGAGCGGAATTCGATTGATTGATCGAAAAACGAATTAAACCGATTAACACGAAACGATCGTTCGTGCAAACAAGCCTCGTTCACCGGGAGAACGAAAGTGGCGCAAAACGACCTTAATTATCATTTTATCGACGCCAACCAGTGGGATGTCTGAATTGCCGAATGTACGGCGTAATGAATCCGTTCGCCGAGCCAA
This sequence comes from Liostenogaster flavolineata, assembly GCA_025433975.1. NCBI lineage: Eukaryota > Metazoa > Arthropoda > Insecta > Hymenoptera > Vespidae > Liostenogaster > Liostenogaster flavolineata. Next base: position 882,510 of record JAITYT010000974.1, on the reverse strand, counting down.
GGAGACCTCGAACACTGGCAAATCGATTCGATCTACCTTCGAATCGCGAACGATTCGATTAAAAACGTCGACGACAAAGCGGTGGGTCGTTCGTACGGTCGTTCATCTCCTCTCGGTCGTCGTGCCTAATTAATTCGAGTTGGCAGAAGGTCGACGCGAAAGACGCGCTGTCGCTCCGCGAAAACGCCTCCTCGAGTCTGAGTTTGACCTTCGAAGTGCTCCCACGAGCCGTTTAGCGGCTTCCTTTGAGTCGACAATAGCGTGGCACTATCGTTCCTCATCGAAGTATCGCCAAACTTTCGGACGCGAAGACAGGCTAAAGGACCTTGCACCGTACTCGCGCAAATTGCTCTCGTCTCGGCGAACCGACGACTCCCTTTCGTGCTTCCTCCCTTTGCTTCCGATTGTCGAGGTTTACCCTTCCTTCCTCGTCGATCGTGTCGAAGTTCATTCCAACTTTGACCTCCCTTCTTGCTTCTCTTATTTTTTTTTTTTTCGATTTTTCCACTCCTTCTCGAGTCAAAGCAGGTCATTTTTCGCATAACTTTTCGATACTTCGTCAAAAGTTTTCTAATCTGTCGCTTTATTATTAATTATCGAGTTTTTCTCTTTCTTTCTCGTCGATCTTGTCGAGGCTGATCCCAAATTTTGGCCTCTCTTCTTGCTCCTCTTATTTTTTTTTTTTAAATTTTTCCACTCGTTTTTGAGTCAAAGTAAGCCATTTTTTGCATAGTTTTTGGATATTCTGTGCGAAGTTTTCTAAACTGTCGCTTTATCTTCGATCGTCGAAATTTATCCTTTCTTCCTCGTCGATCGTGCCGAGGCTTTTCGTTTTTCTTTTTTTTTTCGATTTTTTGACTCCATCACGTATCGATAATTTTTCGCGACATTTCCTTTAACGGAAACGTTAACGACGAGGACAGTCTTCTAATCTTTTCGGTCGTAGGGATGCGAGAACCTTTGCGATGCCTCGCAGCAGTTACGAAAGTTATCGAGCGCACTCGTCTTCTCTATTACGAACTTTCTAATCGATCGCTATCCTAGGATCTTAAAACGCGCGGATATTTAAACATTAAGAGCGGCGGAGCACTCGGTAACTTATACTCTGAAACTTGAAAAATCTGCTGAACTTCCGGGCTGTCTCTCGCCAATTTCCGACGATCGACCTCCTCGATTATGCAAGAACCCGCCGTTTGCCTTCCACGTAGAAATCTTCGATAAAAGTTCGGAACTTCGCCTGCGAAAACTCCCCTCCATTCGGAACACGCGAGTTAATACTCCGTAGGAAATACTTTAGCTCTTTCTCGTCTCGTTAACCGCGACGCGTGTCGCCTCGAACCACGCGCCAACCTCGACTACCGCTTAATAAAGTATCGACTATCGCTCCGGATCGATTTTCCGTCCGAGATGACGCCTTTGACGGGACTCAACGACGCGCGTTCCTCTAGACGAGAAAGCGAGAAAGACGATTTCCTCTTTCAGTTCCAGACGACGCGCAGTGGGATCAAATCGGAATGACGTAGCCGAAAATATCAAATAAACTTCGATTTTTAGCAAAAGTTGCCTCACGGTTGTTCGAATCGGACACCGCGTCTCAAAATTATTCGATTCGGAGAGAAGCGTAATTTTTTCTCTCTTTTTCTCGCTTTGCGAGCATTCGAGTGAAAGGTCAACTTCGACGTTCGATTTCGATGTAACTTCATGGTTATTAAAATCGGACCTTTCACCTTTGGCGTTTCTCTATTCATCCCTACGATAAAAATTTGCAAATTTCATTCATCAGATTTCGACCAGTTTTTTTTTCTTCCTATTTGACCCCACGATGAGACGTCGTCGTATCTCGTTGGTAAATCTCCTTTTTTCCTTTTTCGTGGAACTACTCGGTCTTCCGCATTTTTTTCCCTTTCAAAGAAAACGCGCCGACGCACCTAGGTAGGCACGCGCGTACGCAGGCGCAGGGAGGGAGGCAAGGTAGACAAGCATTCGACCACTCCAGGATTTCTTGCCGAGTCGCGGGCGTTAATGCGAAACGCAGCACGAGCCGGAGGGTGGCGCGCACGGTCAAAGGAATTCCGCAATGCGCGGCTTTGTTTTGCGTTTCTCGTGTTTGCGCAAGCCGCGTGCCTCCCTCCCTCCCTCCATCCTCTTTCCTCTTTTAACCTTCTCGCCGGTTACCTTTGCCTACCGTCGAATGAGAGAGACTTCGCGTATAACCATCAACGATATCACCGCGTTACGATTTTTAATGCGAGCGACCTCGACGTGTCGAAAGACGGCGCTTTCTCGCACCGCTTTGCTCCCACCGTCTTTTCAACGTGTCTCGTCGTCACCTTCGAGAAACCTCGTGCTTTCAAGCTTTCCTGGAGACTCTAAACACCACGGGGCTCGTCGAAGCCCCTCGAACGATCGATATCGATCGATTTTTTTTGGAGAAAATACCAAGGAGAATTCGATCGGTTGCTTCGAGAGACGCTTTAAAATCGTTCCGTCCTTCCCAGAGACGCGAAGCTTTCAAGGAGAGAAGTGAGACGGCAAGGTCAGACCGCGAAGTTCTCTCGTTAACGCCTAACGAAAAGGATCGTTAGGAGGTTGGATCGGAGAGAGCGAATTCGCCGCGGTGTTTCGAGGGCGAAGCGTTCGGCTTTTATGGAGACCGACTCGATCGTCGTTACCGATTTCGTAGGAAGTTAGCGGGTTACGAGTCGACGTCGGTGGGTTTACGGCACGAGGAGGGGTTGGGGGAACTGTCCCGTAGACAGGAACTCACACGTAGAGGCATCGACGTGGCAGGGCACGATAACATTTACCGCGGACTCTTACCGCGACTCGAACGTTTGCCGTTTCATTCTTCCGGCGTATTCTCGTTCGCTTCGTGTTCGAACAATCGGCGTTGCCGTTACAATGGCACGTTTTACTGCCGCGCCGGGGTAACTTAATACAATAATGCCCGTTCCACGTCGTTTCGTACGAAAGGGCCGACTTACACACAAGGCGCGGCTTTACTTGCCGCGGTCGAGGCCGATCGATGGAATTATCGCGGCTCGAAAGTTAACTCGAAGCGTCGCGCGTACCTTCCCGCTCATTTTCAACGAAGAACTTTCCAACTTTTCTTGAAATTCTATTTGCCGCCTTTCCTTCCATTCTCCGACTGCGTTTCCTACCGAGGAACCTCGAAATTACGTTATATCGGCTACGAAACTTTCCTCTATATAGAAACGCCTTATTTTTCACGACGAAGCGCGCCATGACCGTTTCGTCCACGCGCGCGCTCCAATTTATTGTCTTCCAATTGCCAATCTCTCTTTATGTCTCGTAATCGCGGCATCAAGTCGAAGGCGACACGTTTCGGCATTATCCTTCCAGCTCGACCTTTTTTAAATTAGTCAATTTTCAAGATACAAAATTAAGAATAATAATAAATCGAGCATATGACTCTCCCTCGGCTTTGAAAGTTCTGAAACGAAACAATGAATCCCTTCAAAGTCGGCAAATGTTAAAATTTGTGTCGAACTTCCTGAACATATTGGGAACATCACGCTGCTCGTAGGTATGATAAATAAGTTCTCTTATCCTTCGATTTTCTATCTTTTCGTTTGAAGCACCGGATACATCGAAGTCCAGATAATCCTTCTTGCGAAAAAGAATCAATTCAATCTGCTCAGAATGATTTACATAATTAATTTACGTATCGCGTAAGTAAGAAATCGCGCCACGGAGCGAGACAGTTGCAATACGGTTACAACAAGTTAAATACAAAAATCGGTTCGCGATGTTCGAAATTCGTTCAAGTCGCTCTTGATAAGGAGCCGAGAGAAGGAGGATCGTAACGAAACCACGTGGGAAGTAATTCGCGAAGAAATTAGAGATCACGGCTAACCTCGAAAGAGCAACGAGGAATTTGCGACGATCCACGGGAAACAAATCGAAGCGGGCGGCTTCGATTTTCCGGGGACACCGAGAGCACGTAGAACACGGTCACGGAAATGTCCTGCTGACCTGCCATCGGTTGCCCAGAGCTATATGAAACCCTGACGCCGCTGCCAGGGTTGTAATTGTCGTCCTTTGTCCGTCATACGAGCTTGCGGCGCCGCGTGGCGGTGAGCCGCAAGCTTTGCCGGTCCAGCCGGAGTCGCCGGTCCGTGCGAGCATTATCGCATCAGGTGCGTAATCCTCGGTTTATCACCTGCGACACCGGCGACCGAGTACGTTACCAGGCTCCAAGATCCTCTGCCCTTTCCTAATTCCTTGTCGTTGCGAGTTTACTCGGTCATCTTCCCGGTCTGACTCGTCTTCTCTCGTCCGAAAGATCCTCAGATTTTTCGGATCTCCTAAGGCTGAACGACCGTGATGAGAAAATCCTTCTGGACGTACGCTCGATCCCACTGTCTCGTTCCTTTGCGATTTCATAAAGAATTTGTTAATTCACTGTCGCGAAATACGTCGTGTTTTGGATAGGATACACGTTTAAACTTCGTCTCGGATGGACAATTTACGGGAAAATGTGGAGTAGATGTTCGATTAGATCGACTCGATTGGTTTAAACCGCCTTGCGTTTTCGTGTGGAATCGAACGGTTTGATTGAAGTTTGTTTAGAGAATTATAAGGTTCTATCGACGAAGAGATTTCTGACGTTGAGTGAAATAATTTTAGCGCGATAGATCGCGTCAGGCGGAACATTATATTTTCATGGCAGAGAGAAGCGATAAGCGTCATGTAATTCTCTTCCATCGTCATAATTGCAAGCTCACTAATAGTTCAACTTGCAAAAAGAAAAATATCTTCCTCGACGGATTCTTCGTTTGATACGGGAAAGAATGAAGGAGTCTTCGTCATTCGTAAACTTTTAATACGACTTTGCTCGCCTCTTGCAAAAAAGTTTCTCGCGTGCCTTCGTTTCATCATATTTCCGAACGGAGTTTCTATCATTAATCGTAAAGTTGAGCGCGGTAAGTTACGCGCTTCCGTTTAGTCCCTTTGCCTCTATGTCAGTATTTTCCATCGTTAATGGATTGTTTCGAACGATATAAGAAAGAACACCGTGTCGTTCTCATCGTCGTTGTCATCCTCGGCCACGTCATCCCCCTAATTTCATTTCTCCTCGCTTTGACCCGTGGATCCCTCCAGGTCGTTCATCGATCGGATCAAAGGGCCCATCGCGTATATAGATTCGACCCTAACCTAAAGGATTTCACCGTAATTTTGGCTATTACGAACGGTCAAGTTATTTAATATACAAAATTATGAGGCTCATCGAACGATATATTCCCCGTTTCGGGAAATTCCACTGATCACTGATAATAAGGGCAACGTGGAACCCGAAGTAAATTTGATTGGTAACCTGGAATTCATCGACGGACGCCTTCGCAAAGAGACGCGACAGAAACTAGCCGTCCGGCTATACGAAAGCTCGATTTCTCACAATTGCGACGATTAATCTTGGAAATACGCGATAGATGATATTTCACCGGAGCGAAAGAAGGCAATGACTCTCCCTTCGTAAGATCGTTCGATAATTAAGTAGGAAGATACTCGTGTCCTGTTTAAATTGTAACGTTGTCTGCGAGAATGACGTTGTCATTGCGATTTTGGTAGCTCGGCGGATTAAAATTGTTTTAACAGTTCTCATGCAAACGATAACCACGATAAACGATCCATAACTGATAATCAAATACGATAAGATTGATAACGTCATAAAATAATGTAGGATACGATCGCAATATCTGACTCGACGCTATAGGTTAGTTTAAGCCCTAAAAAGAGTAGAAGTTAGTACGTAAGTGATGTACATGTATACGAAGGCTGTCTGTGGCAGTGCTCTTTTTTTGAATGACATTAATAATAAAGGATTTCCAAATGTAAATGTAACGTAATGTATGCAAGCGAAAATGAAAAGAATCCGACTCGAACATGTCTCATTCGGCGCTTGATTTTTTTTTGTAAGCTACTCGATATTTAGATTTACCGAATGAGCCGTATATTTATATCCATTCCATCGTGACTGAACGTGCAACATGGTATATTTTAAAACCGAGAGAAGCACGGAAAGATGCACGTTCGTTAGTCGACGTAAATTAACTTGGACTGACAGAGGCGTTTCGTTTCGTAAACTCGGCATGCCACGATATAATTTTGATTCGATCAAAAAATAATCGCTGATGGTATAAACGTCAGAAAGAATATCGATACTGAAAAATAAATTGAATCGAAGTCTAGAAGGTTTCACTTTATCTCTTCCAAAGGACTTCATCGTACTGTCGATATTTCGAATTACGAATTAAACGTGTTACGATATAATTATGATACGATGAAATTATCACTCACGACGTAAGAATAGAAAATCGAAGGAAAAGTCACAAGTTTCTACCGAACTTCGACTTATCCTCAAATCGCTTCGAAACTACGAATGGTCTCTTCCGAACGACCACGACATTGACAACATCTCGTTTCATAAATTCGACGTCTTACGATATAATCATAAGTCGATTAAACAGTCGCTGACGATCTAAGAATAGAAAATAAATGCCAAAAATAAATTGAAGAGAAAATCAGAAAGCTCTACCGAAGCTCGACTTATCCTCGGATCACTTGGAAGCCGCGTGTATCACGATCGCGAGTGGTATCGCTTCCGAACGGCGTCGACACACTGACAGACTTTCGAGTTTAGCGTCTCCTTTAACGTTTATTGCCGATAAAGGTACGATTTATGCCGACGTTCGATATCTCCGATACGGGCACCGTTCGCGTCGTTCTTCATCCGCGAAAAGGAAAGAAATCGAGGATAACGGGCTTCTCGTCGTTACGCGCCCATACGCGCGGTTATTTACTCTTACACGGACATTCGCACACGCTCACGTGTACAGACGATCCGACCAATCGGGAGAGTACAAAAGACAGCAAGCGCAGAGCGAGGAAAGAGCGCGCGCCGTATGTCTGGCATCGCAAAACCGCGCAAGGGTGAAAGGACGCGAAGCCCGCGTTATCCTCCTATTTCCGCATCCGTGGTAATACGCTTTACGATCGGTTCTAATCGCTCGCGATTATGGCGGCTGTAAATTGCCGGCTTATCGGACGCCTTCTGTTCGCGGTTTAACGAGAGACGATCGATACGTGGCGTCGACTCGACTCCAGTCGCGCTATTAAACGTTTTCGACGTTTTCGCGTCGAATCGCGACGCTTCTCAGAAAAACGAGTCGCAAACTGGCCCGGGAGTCGTAGGTTCGAGGCATCGTCTCGTAGCCGCGTGATCGTGGTTAAGAAGTCGTTTCGATAAGTAATCGTGAAAAATTATTTGAATTTTTCCAAAGGGTCTAGCGATCCATTAGTGTCGCGTTTCGGTCTTTGAAATTCAAAAGTGTTTTATAATCGTGATAATTTAATCTTCTATCGCGCCTGTCAAATTTCTGTGCAGGGAAATGCATCGATTTCAGTCAGTCGCAATGTATTTAAGTGCATGCGTGTAAAATACGAATGCCAAACGAATCTGTTAAAGATAGGTACGAACGATGGTATCACTGATATTAGGGGAAAAATCGAAGAAAGCATTCTTTAAGTTCGATAAGTTCGATAGATTCGCTTGGCTAGTCGAGATAGCCAAACCTCGGCATAGGTTAATTATATTTTATGCGAAAGCAGCGGCGAGCGAAGTCTCGATTTGCAGTAAACTCTTGTTCCGAGAAGGAGATATGTTGGCTTCGTACGTACGGCGGGAAATTGAGAGAGCTAGGCGGTGGGTAATCGTGAGGAGGGGTTAATGTAAAAAAGAAAGGAACAACGGTTCTGGGGGCTATCGATTGGGTTGCAAAAGAGAACAAATGGGAAGGAACAAATCTGAAGAAGGCGAAGAAACAGGACCCAATCGATGTTCCCTGAGATTTTTCGTTACATCTTCTATGTTAAATCTTCTATATTAAAATAAATTACTATGATGTATTGTATTGAAAGTCTTCAACTACAAAAGTAGAGTAAAAGCACGTAATACAAATGGAGAAAAAAAAGCGACTGAAAATCTGAAAGTACGTCGCGACGTCAAAGTTCGAAATGCTATTGGGGTGCAGAGACAAAAAAGAATCCGTATCGTTGTCAGTAACAAGGCTATCGAGAGAAGCTAACAAAAGGGAGAAAACGGACAGGTCAGTCGATAGAATATATATCAAAAGGAGGATGATAAAAAAGCTGGTCTAGGAATGGAGAGAAAGGGAGAAGAGAATGCATACGGCACTGGCGGAGCGATTTCTCCGAAATAAAAAGAAAGTCAACGTCATCGTGTGACAAGAGGAAAGGAAAGCGATGGAGTCGACGGACATCTACGAGATCTATCGTGATGCGCGATGCTGCGACATTCACGACGGTAGAAAAGGAGGAGGAAGAAGAAGGAAGGTGTAGATCAGACTGTCGGAAAAACGACAGTCGATAAACCAATATAAAAGGGGGAAGAGAGGGGAGGGAAGGTCTACAGGGAAGAGGGAAGGAGAAGGAGGGATCGGATGCCTACTTATGAAGCAACGGTTGCGCGAAAGTGAAACGGATATCGGAAAGGGTCGTCGACGGTTCGAGAGAAAAAATGGAGAAATCGTGCCAGCGATGATATCGTCGATATTCAAAGCAAGGAATAAAGCGTGGAATTATGGAGACGGCGTTCAGGCTGCTCGTATACAGAGGGTGTTTCCCTTGACTTTGCCACTTCGAATAACTTCTTTGTTTGCGGAGATACAAAGAAATGCTACGGAACAAAAATATTCGATATCAGGTGAGAAATTATATGGCGTAGGTCAAGATCAATCGAAAGTCGTCGGAAGTGACACAGATAGGTGAAATATCTTGTATAATTTTATACACGTTCTGTCGCAGTTGTATCTATATGTAGCCTACTGGAAAAACGTTTCGGATATCTTCAGGCGCGGCATTACTCACCCGAAATAAGCAACCAAAGGATTCGCGGATTACATGCATTTTTCTTCGACACCTCGTGTCTATGAAAATCAAATTCGTGTCTGAAGGATATCAAAGTTTCCGTGATTTGTTCCGAGCAAGAATAACGCTATTTGATTTTTATACAATATTTCTGCTTTTAGATTCGTAGTAATATAGCGGGTACGGAAGCTATTAAACGTCGATAAACAAAAATAATCACGTAATATCGCGAGTGTACGCGATCACGAAAATTATGCTTCTTTAACGGGGGAGGATTTTGATTTTACCTCCACCAAGCGTCATTCCGTCTTCTTTTCGACTTTTGGTAAAATAAATAAATTCGATCTTACGGAAGCGGATACATCGATGAAATAAACTTCGATAAAAGCTTTAAGTACGATTTACGAGCGGATTCACGACTGTCCTAAAAATCACCGGGTTGTGACGTTAGTTAACTGTTAGGGTTTCAGAATCTTCGGTCAAGAGGGTCCGAGAAAATCCGTCCAGAACGAGGTATTCTTTCCGTTGTCAAGACAACGGCTTGGACATGCGATGCATTGTACTCACTTGTTTCCGGAATTCTTGTGTCGTGAGCGACTAGAAGCTGGGCCGCCAACGAGGCCCGATGACCGGAAGTACTTTCAGCCACGCACTCGTATCTGCCACTGTCTTCGAGCTTTGCGGAGGATATAACGATTTTCGATCTCCGCCTGGAAACGTCAAAGAGACTTCGATTAATTTTTACTTCGCCTTATCCTTTCACTGATATTCTATTCTTTATTATCAAGCTTTCGCAAAATACTTAATTTAAAAAGTTTCGCTTTGAAACTCAATCTTCTTCCTTTCTTTAGACTATGTTACGGTATACTTCAATTATATTTTTCATTGTTCGATCGACTTAGGATTTCGAATAAGTTTTTCATTATATCAAATTTATTTTAATTTCGAATACTATTTTCTTTACCATCGTTCTTATTTTCTCTTCACTGGAAAACATTCGCTCCTGGCAATAAATATTACCTTTCTTTTCCATACAAAAGAGCGAGCCGTATGAAGCGCCAATTCACTCGTCAATACATCAAAGTCAGTATACGTGGAATATCGAAAGGATTGTATTTAAAAATAGAAGCACATTTGCCTTGAATTATTCCATAAAATGAATTTATAGCGTTTATTGCAACATTGGATATTTTCACGTTACGTTTTCATAGAAGAAATTACTTCGAAGGCAAGAACGGATTGTTGCAATTAAACAAAACGAAGCGGAAATAAAAAACGGTAGATTCGATACTGAAACCTGTTTTCCATAAAACTACTTATATACATATACGCAATTTGCAAAAGGAATATACAAAACATATCGTTTTCTCTACAATAATCTCTTCGTACAATAATCTTATTCGTACAAAGGACGTTAGACGACCTTAGGTCGAGTACACAAGGCGAAACGTTTGCTAGCGAAGCAAAGGCAAAGCTGCTCTCGTCGTTACGACGGGAATAGGAGACCAGCTGAGTAATTGTAGCAGCTGTAAGCTTCGTCACACTTTAATATAAATTTAATTATAAGAGGTACGGGATAAGAGGGGACGATGTGGCATTTCGACGTAATACGCGACGATAGCCTTTACGTCGCCGTTGACTCGGTAAGGCATTGTTCGACCAATTCGCATAGCTAATCGTAGAGAGATCCCACAAGCTCGAGTTGTTCGAGCTTTTGCTTACCTAACCGTCGAATCAACGGTTTACCAAGCGAGTTTGCTTTCCAAATCCATCGAACACAGGGGAATACGATCAGCGACTTTATCGCTACGTGTGTTTAGCTCAAGTTTCGCGATGGTTTTTCATCGATGATCGTGCATCGAGGCGATCGATTCGCATGGATTAAACGACGAAAAGGAAGCGAATGGACTATTGCATGCGAGCGAAGCTATTTTTGTATTTTTTAAAATTCTGTTATAG
>JAITYT010000974.1:830640-854797 GCA_025433975.1 Liostenogaster flavolineata | reverse complement strand
AGAGAGAGAGAGAGAGAGAGAGAGAGAGAGAGAGAGAGAGAGAGTCAGGAAGAAGAGCAGAGAGCTTCTAAAATAGTACAGACACGAGGAGATAGGAGCGAGCTCCTGAGCCTCTTCCTACGACCGGAGAAAGAACTAGTCAAAAGCTTTCCCGTTTGGATCCCTCGCGCCGCTACCACCGAGTTATAAATACTGTGCGTCCATCAATGGACGGGCTACAGCCATTCAAAAGCGCGCTAAGCGAGAAGACAGCTCGAGCAGGTGAAGCGGAAGACGACGCGCGTTTCCTATGCAAGAACGTATCAAACTACGTGCGCGGACCTCGAGAGAGAAAGAGAGACAGAGAGAAAAAGTCTTCAATCGATCTAATCGAGATAAACTTCGTCCAACGTCGAAGACGTAATTTTTCATAACCGAACGTTCGCAAACGATCTATTTATGTTCCACGTTCATTGTAAAATCGCTTTTTCCGCTTTCGTCAGTTTTTGTAGATCATTTTTTTTTGTCCGGACTGAACATCGTCAAGATTCAAAGTGTAGCTTCTCGTCTAGGAAAAGCATCGTCTAAGTGTAAAAGTTGGTCGAACTGTCTTTACGAGTCGAAGCTGGGTCGCCGCGAACAATGGCAAATGAGATCGTTGAAACCCAATTAAAGTGAAGGTGATGCGCTTTCGCGTCGACTATCATACTTACGACTAATCCGTGGAGAAGAAGAGAAGAAAGGAAGGAGAAGAGGGATGAAGAGGAGGAGGAGGAGGCGCATTCCGCCTAAATCCAATCCATCCTCGCAATCAAAATACCCGGCGTACGAAACGACTCGATGGACATTCCAATTCCGTGTAACGCGTCTAAGTAATGCGTCGGCTTTAAGCGTCATCCCGTGCTGCCTCGTCTTGTAGTCTTAGGCTGTCTGGCGTTTCCGGCGTTTTCTGTTTGCCCGAAGCGAGCCACTTGGATTTCGTGATCTCGTTCTCCTTTCGTCTTCCCACCTCGAAGACAAGGGCCGACACTGAACAAGAACGATTCCATCGATTTCTCGATTTTCGTTCGCATCGAGTCACGGACGGATTGGACCGATTTTATGGATCTTCCTGGCATCCTGTTTCTTCGTGGAAAATGCTCTTACGTAATCAGCGCGTTCCATCGTCGATATTCTTCACGAGGAAAAAAGATCTCCACTAGACTCGAATGTTGGTTGGAACTGATATTAAGTTTTTTAACGCTTTGTTGTTAAATTCAGTAATTTCGTTTACCCGCTAAACGATCATCTTTGGAACGGATTCTACCTCAGCCAACCGATGGTAGAGCGACGTAATTTTTAACACATCGGCTGATAAGTTTCCGGTCTGACAGACAGATGGCTCTACAAATACAAAATTAATACTTTTTTTTTAGAAAGTATTAATCTTTAAAAGATAGCCGTGCAAATTTCACGACGACCCGACATTTGGTTCAAAAGTTACGGTGATTTTAGCGAAACAAAAGAATTTCGTGCGTTGACAAAACGTTGTTTTTTAATGGGAAAAAACATCGTCGAAATGAAAGCTTGGCTCGATTTGAACGTGGTCGTACGAACATCGATGGTGCGGCACACTCTAGTCGCCCATAGAGGCGGTTACATTGGAGAACGTCAAAAATGTCCACCAAACTGTTTTGGTAAAACGTAAAGCGAAGATGAAGAAAAACGTGTAAGTTTTATTTTGCATTGCCGAGCGTTATTTTTAGACCGGGAACTTATCAATCGATGTGATACAATATATCAGTCCGTTGCGCGACGTCACGTGTCACGACGCCTAGGGAGTTTAATAATTTCGCAAACGATCGAGAGGAGAAATTGCAGTGATACGATCTTATTGCGGAAAATATCGTATGGTTGAACTCGTCGGTGGCTGGGACGTCGCTTCTCCGTCCCTCGTCTTGCCATCCGTCGGAGCTTTGATCCGAAACATTAATTAATAGAGTAATTAGCGTCGAATGGCTGTGCGAGTAGGTGGCAAGCAGGTAGACGGGCGAGATAAGAGAAAGACTCACCTTTGTAATTTCAAGAAGGAGAAACACGATTTCGCTGGCTGTGTTTCAACGCGCCTTTAAAGCACCCCCTCTTTCACCTTCCCCCTTTGGCAATCCTCTCCAACCCCCTCTAACGGAGGGTGAGCTGCTCTCGTCGACGCTCCCAGAGCGCGTATACCTGCTTTCGGAAGCGGCCGTAAAACGGTTAGATCCAGTGCCGCGAGATAAACGACGCTCCGCTCTCGATCCAATGAGCGTATCATCAAGATAAACCGATCCCGAAAGGAGAGACGCCACCGACGCTTTTAGAGATAGATTCGGGCAACGATTACGATCGATTTCGCTGGGCCAAATTGAAATGCGCACCGAGGCTGAAGCCGAGCTCGAAGCCGAGGCTGAAGATCATGCCGAGGAACGTGGTCAATTTGTGGAACGACTAATGGAAACCGCGCATCCGAAAAGCAAAGGCACGGTTCTTACCCACGAAAAGAGGAAACGACGGTGAACGAGACAACGGCCGAATGAATTAGGAAGCGAACGCCCCGTAGATTACGACCTCCGCCTATAATCACGCGTCCGTGTCTTCTTCGTTCCTCTATTCGACCGCTTTCTCCTCCGTTCCTCTCCCCTTTGGTATTGCAACTCTGTTTTTTCTTTTCTCGAGAAAATCGAGAATCGAGAATTTTCTCCAGACTCTTCCGTGATACGTCGTTTTATTAACATCGATAACGTGACATTTTTCCACGCAATTTTCATCCCCGACAATTGGGAAGATTTAAAATCGTTCGAAGTCACGACGATCGCGATTCTCGCAACGCGATCAATTTTCTTTTCCAGGGTGAGCGAAGAAGCGAATAAGTCGTTCCTTGTTAGAGGTGATACTCGACCGAATATCGAATTCGTCCGCATTCGCACCGGGCAATGAATTTATGATCGTCGCTTCTCTTTCTTTCGAGAAAGGAATTTGCGCGCCGATTGCATCGACGCTACAACGACGATAAATTCAACGGCGCCTTCGCCAACTACCTCGCGACTTTCGCTCGCGAATTTACGAGATGAAATCTTTTTCTATCGCGCATGAAAGAACGGAACGATAAAAGAATAGCGCCGTGAAGCTTCCGAAACTTCTCGAAATAATTAAGAAAATATACTTGGTCGGCGTTGTTCCTTGCTTTTCATTCGGCGTGAAAAACAATGAGAGCCTTCGTCAGAAATTCAATAGGTACAACTTTTACAATGAAACGAAACTTTCCTCGATCCTGGTAGACGAATACCGCTTGTTTAGGGTTTATATCGGGGGAAAACAAGATCTTACATCCTGATCGAAGATCGAGGAATTCCAGACTCGATCATTCACCGCATTTTTCATGCGATAGATATAGAAAGACGAATTGAAAGGAATCGTTCCTTTCGCGTCCTCGTATTCGTCTTCCGTAGGCGAAACTATTAAAAGTTATCGTCGTTTTTGCGTCGATGGAAGGTAGAGTAACGTCGAGCCGTTTTTTCTTTTTTTTCATCCGGAGCTATCGAAGTGAATGCATCGAAGATGAAGATTACGATAAAAACCTTTTACTTAAGAGATTACTTTCTCAGAGGAGAACAAAGAATCCACGGACTATTCCGTGCACTTCGGACACGGACATCCTCGTACTTTCCGCGCTATCTTTTGTCGCGAGACTTCGACACGACGACGACGAAGTCGAAGTCAAAACGACAAACGACCGAAACTTCGTTCCTTCGAACGTACGAATATTAAATCCTTTCCCGTTTCGTTGCGCTTTCGTATACCATCTTCGTCTAACGTTCGTCCCTTGGTTTCGTTTAAATCTCACCGATCTTCTTCCTTCCTTGCTTCTTCTTCGCGACGAATTGGAACTCGTCTAGCGTCGAAAGCAAAGTAGAAAATGAAGAAGCAAAGACGAAGCTAACAACGGCGACGTGGCAACCGAAGACAACAACAGCGAAGTCTTTCGTTTGCGCGTTTATTTCCCTCCGTAAAAAACTATCGTTCGTAGCCAGGCTGGCGTCGAGTCGACGTACTTTTGTCCGTCGTCGGCTGCAATTTCGTTTCGAAAGCGGAAAACTTGCAGATTCTCTTCTGCCGTCGCCCGTCGGACCTGTCTCGATCTCTTCTCCTTCTTAATTCCTTCCTTTCTTTCTTTCTTTCTTTCTTCGTATTTTTTTTCTTCCTTCTTTCAACCCACTACCTCCTTTTTGTCGCTCCTCTCCATCATTGTAACGTAATAATACGATCGTAATCACGAACGATTGTACCTCGGGAAGAAAGAGAGTCAGCCAGTCATTTAATTCGTACTCGCCCCATTGTTTTACGCGGCGACTTTCGCTCATCGGAGGTACACCTTTTTATCGTCATTGACTTACTTTTCCTAGGCCGAGTCTCGTTAAACTGCGTCGCGTGTAAAATAATGACGTCGCACAAAAGACGCCGATGAAATTCACGACTGTTCAACGCGTCGAGTGCCGCGCCAATTTATAAGGAAATTCAGTCACCGATGACTGACACGGTTCTAACGGAAGGTTCAGCGTCGGTCACGGATGACCGACGCGGCACTCAACGCGCTGACGAACAGTAGAGAAGATAGAGAAGAACTCTCTAATTCTATGACACCTTGTCGTCGTCGACCAAACATCGTTCCTACGTTCATCGTAGCTACGTTCGCCGACATGCGCCAGAACGAACGTTCGGATCGATGAATTTTTTTATGATGCCTCGACATGAAGATCGATGGGCCACCGTTCGCTCGTCTCTCGAGTGTCGTTCGTTCGTTCGTTCGTTCGTTCAGTCGATTCGAATTAACTCCTCCGATGAGGCGAGCCACGCTGGTTCGATCAGCCCTCCGCCTTGCAAATATCTTCCGGTAGACAAACTCGTTCATTTTCTCGAACGATAGCTTCGAATCCGAATCGTTAGGCGTATGCGCTTAGCCAGAGACGAAGAGAGACGCAGTCGGAGAAAGAAAAGGGTATCGTCGTGCAACGATTCCGTCCCATCGGACAAAAGAGCGCCTTTGATCCATCGTTCGAAAGTTCGAAGCGTCGCGTAGGTGGAAATCCACGCGTCCATCCGGCTGTTTTCACTGGAAGATTGGTTATGGATGCACTTCCTATGCTTACCAGCCGGAAGGTTCATAGATATTACTGGCATTGAGCGTATACAAAAGCGGCGAGGCTGGTGACGTCGGATGCGCATCCATCGACCGACACAGGTACTTTCCCTAATTGAGCTCGGTTAGGCCATCAGCTTCAATTAATCGTTAATCCGTCAAGCACAAAGGCACCGATCTATCCGGTTTCTCGAAACCCAACCCTTCTGCTGATACCAGCTTCCAGCATTACCACCATCCGGTCTATCCATTGCTCCGGCATTAACGAGTCTCTTGTAGCGCGGAACCTCGCCGTCGAACTTCCATTATCAGCCGGCGAGCTAGGCCTGCGAGCGATATCGCCTTCCTCCGGCCCGATGTAGGAGTCCGTTTCTGACAAGAGCTTTCCACGAAATTATCGCGAGAGGATTCGTTTCTCGATCGACTGCTTTGATCGCGCCATCGCGACCTGGCGGATCGAGAAAATTCGTAGGTTTTCTCGTGGATACGTCGTCGTTCGCTTACGCTTGCCTCGACGAGACAATATGTACCGACATCGGGACGACGTTCGTCGAGAATCAAAGCGGACAGTTCGAAGGGAAACGCTTCTTTCGCTTTGGGTGAAAACAGTGGGTAGAGCGATGGTACCCCCGTGTTTGCTTTGCTTGTCCGGACAAAGTCGTTCCGTTAAATTAGTTTTCCGGAAACAATCTGTTACGTGCGCCTTTTATCCCGAATCCCCTTCTAACCTCCATCGAAGAAGTCGCGCGGGGCGCGGAAAGGATTCTAAACGTTCCCTCGACTATCTTCTTCTATCGAAGATTCCATTTGCCATTCGATCAATTTCTCGCGAATTCTTTGCATTCCTTCGTGAACGGAAGAGAGCCCAGGTCGTTACTCGCGTCCGACGAAGTTCGATTTTAGAGAGAAATCAATCGAAATTATTTGAAAATAATTCTTAACGACCGTAGACGTCGCTCCGAGTCGTTGTGGATTAATGGAAAAACTAGACGTCCTTTAAGTTCTATAATTGGTGGCGTTAATGTTATCGATCAATCGTGCGAAACAGGTACACGAGTACGCGCGTACGCTTGGAAGGGACGGAGACAGGCGCGTGAAAGCGTAAACGCCACCGTAAAACTTGCCAGGGAAATCCAAATTACGATCGGACGTCGGTAGAGATTTCGGCATCGTCATAAAACGCAGAGGATGGGATACGAAAGCCATGGTGTTTGCACGATGTTCGCACGAGCATTGCTCTCATACCTCGTTTGTCTTCCTGCTGCAAGCCGGATCATCCATCTACGTCCGTCTCTCCGTCCTCTCCTCTCTTTCGTCCTCTAACGAAATACTTCTAACCTCCGCGCAGAAATTTCGTGGTGGGAGACGTTCGCGATACGAGAGGACTACGAATTTAAGCGGAAATAAGACGTCGCGATTACGAGCGCGCTTAAATTCGCGAGATTCGCGCTATTTCAATATTTCGAGCGCGAAATAAATTTCATTCGGCTCCTTTTTTTTTACGTCTTGGTGGAATTTTTACCGTTGTCGAGTGTAACGCGAGAATAAATAATATCGCGTAACGGATTGTGCTGGAGTTTACTTTGTCGACAACGTGGCTATTTTCGCGTCGCAGACGCCTGGATTGGATAGATCTCGAGATCTATCGTAGGAATTACGAGGACGATCCGGACGTTGTGGTTCTCGCGCAAACTGCCGGCCTATAAACGATCATTTCGTTTGCGAAACTCTCGTTTTAAGGAAGTTTATCGACGCTCGTTCGTCGCTATAGCGCGATATAAAAGTACGCCAAGTTAACCATGATACGAGGAAATGCATCGTCGATGATAAATCGTGCCAGAAGTAAAATCGTCGTATGAATTATCATAGTTGGGCCGAGCGCTTTTCGTTCTACGAGCAACGATCGCATTAAAGCCGACGTGACGAAGTCGCGAGAGCCTTTCGAACGAATTCTATTCCTTTCTGGAAAGTAGACGCGTCAAAAGGCACGATTACGATTTCGACTGTCCGTCTTAAAATTAGTCGGAATTTCGAAATTAGCCGAAGAATCGAATGCTTCGAAAACAAGAAGCGACTAAATTCCTATTTAGTAAGTAGAACGAACTCCGTGATTTCTTATATCTTTATCGATCTTTTTTAATCGTTTGTTTAGCGAATTGGGGCATGAAAAATTATCGAAAGACGAGATTTAGTCCGAAATACTTGAAAAATGTTCTTTTCAACTTGGAATACCTTACGAAGCTCGTATTACTTTTACGTCGATTAAAGTCGATATCGAAGGCTGTTCTTAATATCCAATAGAACGTTGCAAATTACGAAAGTATTGGCAAAGTTACGGAAATAAATCGATTCGATTGGAATATTTTTCAATCCGTCGATGGTTGGCCATTGTCTCTGAGAAACAAGGGTTGGAAAGAAAGCTTCCGAATACGGGTGAACATCCGTAGGATTAATTCGCTCGACCGAGAGAGAAACAAGGCGTTCGATCAAGCGAGGGAAGCGTCGTTATCGCGGATAATTCGTCGTCCCACGTTACAACATTAATGTATGATACGCGAAAGCGACGTACGTCGTCGGTTGAAATCGCCGTTCATTACGTCCCGATATCAATAGAGTATCGTCGTTACTCGCGTCGAAGGCCGTTTGAGATGTTAATGTCACCACGTAAACGCGTGCACTGCTGGCATTATGAAACGTAACGACGACGTTAAAGGGAAGGTTCAATTAATCAACGATTTCGGCTACTTTCCACCGTGTCGTCAAATCGATTTCGGACGTCGTATTGAAACGCGCTAATATTTAATACCGAGCTCAAAAGGACTGGAACGCTTCTCTGGGAAAATCGTTCCTCTGGCGGCGCATCGAGGTGCCCTCGACCACGGAGAATTTGGGGGATTGCCTCGTGTGAAACGATCGCGATACGAGCCGCATCGTCCGTCCGATGGATGCAGATTTATCCGGACGAAGTATCTTTCCCTTTAGGGATTTCACTTTGCCGGCTTTATAAACTATGATCGAACCGAAGGAACGAAGTTACGCTCGTTAATGGGGAGATCGTCGCCGGGTTTTCGCTACCGCGCTATACGATATTCGTAATTTCGATAGGACAAGACACCGTCGTCGAGTTCGCTTCGAAGAATATCGAGAGTCTAAGTGGCACGATTGCCACTCGAAGGATCGTAAATTTTTACTCGCGAAAGTTCACGGTATATATTAAAGGCCGTTTAATGAATCGCGAAAAGCGCACGCTCCGATCCAAATAGAGGAATTTCAGAATTTCATCGAACGCTGCGCAGTTCCGTAGATCGGTACGGTTAAGAAGAAATAAAACGACCGCGCGATTAAATTGGATCTTTCTCGAAGCGGTTCGAAGAAGAGTACGGAGCAATGCCGTTGAAACGATTCTTTTATATTCAACGGAGCTGGATCCTGGAAAGAAAGGAGAGAGATCTCGTCTCTATCGTAGTTCGCAATTATTTAAGAGTCGTCGATGTACGTGCGAATATTTCCATTAATTTTTCAGCAACAGCGATTCGATACACGACCTTCCAGAAACTTCTCTAAAAATGTCCCTCCCTTGCGCGTTTCTTACCGCGACATCTTTCCCTCTGAATTTGCAATTGGCCTCTTTCTAACGGCTGTTCTCGAAGAATCTTTTTCAGCGGTTTTTACGTAACGGTTTCAAGACGGTCGTAAAACGACGCGAATTCGTCCTCGTCGGCAAACAGCGAGTTCAACGCGTCACGATGTATTCGTAACGGACACCATTGTCGTCGCTAAATTTAAATCAACCGGTTCTAGAGAAATTACGCTCGATATTTTTTCCAACACTGTTCTACCCATTCTCGAGTAACAAAAATAATTTCTCGGAATTTAAAAGAAAGAATTCACTCTTACTTATCGCTCCTATTTAAAACGTTAATCGTCGAACGAATCGTTCCTCCACCTTTAATAGCGTATTCACGTCCGATTTAGACGAGCCAGTCACACCGGTCGAATTTCTCGAAATAACCTCATCGACGCGTCGTCGTTCAACGATAATCTTAAAATAATTCAAGCGAAAAATCAGCAATTTTAAGGAGAATCGCAACGTCGAGGAAGAAGGCGCCATTTTTACCTGAGGCTCTTCCGTTCCCTGGCAGGGGCGCGCTACGCTCCACTTCTTACGACGCTCGCCGAGTAAGAATCTCTTGGGTAGGAAAGGGGCGGCGGGGAGAGCCGAGGAACGGCAAGGACCGCGATATAAATTTATCGCGGCGTAAGCTTCTTACTCACGCATTTCTAAGCGATGTCTCGCGCGAGCTGGACGCGCGCTGCCTCCCCGTCGTGGCTTCCTCTAGCGGCCAGCCGCTCACCTACTCCCCCTCCGCGACTTCGGCGACTCTCCCCTCGGGCCGGCGCACGTACACGTGCCCGTATTTATTTAGATTCGCGACAAGGTCCGACGTCGAGTCGGTGGATGACTCACGGCCAACCAACGAGGAAAACGAGGGAGAGAGATAGGAAACTCGAGGTGACTCGAGGTGCTTCGACTGGGGACTCGAAAGAGACGAGTGGCGAGAGGGAGGCGGAGATCGCGACGAAGATGTGGAAGACGCGCGGAGGCGGAGAAGCACGAGACGCGACACGCGTTTTTTTTTGTCTTCTCTCATTTTTTTCCCCCTCTTTCTTTTCACCTCCCGTGCGTCTGGCGACTCTCGATTTCGTCGTGTTCGTTCGAATTTCAATTCGTACAGGCAGACGCGAGATCCTCCACTTTTATTTACTCGTAGGACTTTTCGATGTTCGCTCGACATCGCGTAAATATTCGTTACTTATTTTGCCTTCTAGCTCCAACGAGTCAAAGACGAAGTTGCTGACGAAATTTGTACGCTGTAGAAATTTTGGTGTTTGCCGAGGGAGGGCTGTGGAAGAGAACGACCACGACGAGGAGATCGAAGACGAACAGAGGCGATGAAGTAGTTTTTCTTTTCACGTCTTCGGTTCGTCTGTCTACAGATTTTTCTTTTCGTCGTGCTTCATTGAGTTTGAATTCGTACAGGCAGACCCGAGATTATTCATTTTTATCCACTCACAGGATTTTTCGATGTTCTCTCGATATCGCGTAAATATTCGTTACTAATTTTGTCTTCTAGCTCCAACGAGTCAAAGACGAAGTTGCTGACGAAATTTGTACGCCGTAGAAATTTTGGAGTTTGTCGAGAAAGCTGCGGAAGAAGTCGGACACGACGAGAGGCTCGAAGACGAAGGCGAAGAAGCAGTTTTTCTCTTCTCCTTCGTCCATCCACAGACTTTTGATTTCGTCTTCATTTCTATCCAATCATAGGATTTTTCGATGTTTCCTCGATATCGCGTAAACGTTCTTGCTCTATCGAGCCAGACACGAAGTTGCTGACGAAATTTGTACGCAGTAGAAATTGTTGAGTTTGTCGAGAGAAAGCTGTGAAAGAGGGCGAAGAAGCACACGACGCGATATACGTTTCTTGTCTTCTACCATTTTTTTTCTTTCTGTCCACCTTTCGCTCGCTTGCCGACTTTGATTTCGTCGTGCTTGGTCGAATTTGAATACGTAGAGGTAGACGCGAGATCCTCCATTCCCATTCACCCTCGAGGATTCTCGATGTTCGCTCAATAGAGCGAGAAAGTCCGCTACTTACCCTCTTCTAGCTTTTTCGAGCGAGACTCGAAATTGCGCACGGAATACGTTGTAACCCGCGGATTTACGTCGCTCTCGAACATCGTCAAGATTCTTAGACGAAAGAAACGCCGTAAGGGTTGGAAAAGTGCGGATTGATACGGAGTGAAAGAGAGAAAGAGCGCGACAAATCGTGCGCGACCTTCGCCACACGTTTTCTCGCTTCGTACGTAAGTGCCGTAACCCAAGTGGCGACTTGCTTTTCCCGAGTGTCGCCCCGAGATTTGAGAAAAGATTTACGTAGCATGCTCGAACCGCTTCGAACGCGTCGTTGAGTTTAATCGAAGAAGGAGTAGTGCCTTCTCACCTAAAGTCATTGAAATATTCTCAACGATGCATTGCCGACATTTTAATAATTAACGAGTTTGCTAAAATTGTCACTAGCTAGCACTGATCTTATTCTTATCCAGCTCTATGATCTAACCCAGTCTCCGAATAAATAATACAAGACATTAATTCGAAGCCTTCATTTTTGAGATACGTTCTTCGAAGTTGGCATTTTATTACTTTAAAAAAGGGGGACTGTAACAAAAGGTTAAAAGCATGTCGAAGCAGCATCGTGACGTCACCGAAGCGCGTTCGACCACCTCAGAGCGAAACGATGGATCTTGTCGAATCCCAAACACATTCTATTCGTTAATAATGTATTTATATGACAATGGAGCTCGACGAGGCGAAGCAAGATACGCCATGAAGGCAAGGAAGGAAACGCGACGTCCGAAGGCCTGATAAAAAATCGAAGCTTCCTGGTGGCCTGGAAAAGTGGCCACGACTGCGGTAAGATTCGTCGCAAGGGGTAGGAGGGGATGGCGGCGGACGATTTCGGAGGAAATGGCGCGGAAGAGCGCAATACGCGTCCATCGGTGGTCCACGTAGAGAGACGTAGGATCCACACGGAGGTAGAGATTTTCAGGAAGGGTGGCGTTTCTCTCGGAAGCGGCACACACCGCGACGAGACGTCGCGCGATCCCCTCTGGGATGCTAGCTTTGCTCGTGGTGGAGCCGGAGGAGGAGGAAGTCGTCGTAGGCGAGCGGCTTGAAAGCTCTCCAGAGGACTTCACCGTCGGGGTACTTCATCCTCGCTAAGAACCATACTGGATTTCGCCTCCGCCTCGTTCTTCTTTTCTTTCCGTCGACCCCGAAACGGCACCCCTCGGACTTTCGAGCGGAGACTTTTGTTCCGATAGGTCAGACGTCGCGCCGAAGTATATCCGACCTTTTCTCGCTTCGCGGAGGATCCGCGCGACCTTGCGAAATTTTCGTTGGCGAGGCGTCAGCACGAAAAGAGCACAATGGATCGGTGCGGTTCCTCGAGTGCCGCAGTCGTCCCTTTCCGACTCCGTCGTCGATGGTCCATGAGATTGCCCTCGTTCGTTCGACCTTCGTTTTCGGCCGGTCTCCTTCTCCATCGAATAACGCGCAAAAGAAGATACTGTTTTAACGGGCTCGTTGGAGTAGCTGGAACAGCCCGCAAAGTTAAACGGACGAAACTCGACGATTTTCTTTGGAATGAAAATTCGCGTTTCTCAGCTCTTCTCTCGTTCCATAGGTTTCGCTCCGATCTTTCTGCACGATCATCGAATGGATCGTACGATGAATGGATTCGTTTATCATCGAGCAGCTTATAAAGAATTTCCATCGGATGTCGAAGACGTTATCGATAACGTTACGTTGCGACACCACGGTAAATCGAGTATCGCGTGGAAAAGTCAAGGAAAATATTCGCGTTGTGGCTGCTCTTCCAGGATCCACGTTTCGGTATCGAACGGATCGAATTCTTCCGGAGGACTTTTTCCTTCGAGGATTCGTATTTTCTCTTACGATCGCATCCTTGGATAGACGCAAATACCCGTACGGTATCTATCGAAGCGTTCGATGAAAGATATGTCGTAAGTCGAAGGTAATTATTTATTCATTTTGAACATCTTCGCGATGTTCGTTTAAACGTTTGTAGATTGGATAAAGAAATCTTCGCTTAGATACGGCAGTAGAGAGACGAGTGCAGGTGTTTTCGATCATGAGAAGAATTCGAAAAAGATCCGTGGATCCAGGACAATTTTCACGGATATCGAGAGCAAATACTATGATCAAGGTTTCTCATCTTACAAGGATCGTAAGATTCCTTTTCGTTGGGATAGGAAGTACAACGTAAGAAATTACAGCAAGCTACGAAATTTGAAGTGGATCGTATCGGTTTTGGCGAACAAAATCGACGCTGATCCATGATAAAGCGCGCACGTACGATTCCGACGAGAGAAAATCTCGCCTTTCATACCGGTTGAAAAGAATCTCATTACGGAAAAGAAAAGATAAGGAAGGCGTTGAATTTGGGATCGCGCGAGGTAGACGCTCGTTGATTCTACAGTTCCATGGAAGACAACGGGAGCAGCTGAGAAGCGACGCGATTTAGAAGTTCGCGAAAGAAATTTTGTCGAATTACGTATCGAATTAAAACTTCGAAAAAAATACGTCGGTACTACCAATCAATTATCGCATGAATTCATGATGCGAATCCCGACATAATCATTTAATTTAATTAAATACTATTAAAATCGTCGACGAGATCTCACGAGTACGACCGAATAAAGGGAACAAAGAAAGTATTTATATCAAAATTAATAAATAATAATAAACCGTCGTAGTGTATTAAATTCAGAATTTGTGAACTGTGTTTGAATTTAACCCAGGACAAAGATCATCCTTGTAATAATATGAAATTGAATTTTTAAATTATACGAGAGAATTTTAATTTTGGCATAAATCGTCGAATAATCATTATATAGTAATTTATTGCAAAATACCTATGCGATTCACATGCACGCACACGTGAACAGACTCGTCGAGGTCGCGTTCGACACTTTTTCCTAATTTTTGTGTTCGAAGGACGACGCTCGGTAAGGACGACGACATTTCATAGAACTTGGAGCAGTGCTGGGAAAATTGTCGAAACGACGACAATGCTAATTCGTCGAGCTACGACGTTTCTTGTTGATATTCGACCGCGCGCGTTCGGATGACTTATAAGAACGTCGCCATTGCCAGTTCCACTCCGGATGTTACGCGTAATTTCGTCGTGCTTTTTGCGCACCTCGCACAATAAATCAAACTGCAGCGAAGTAATATCGTGGCACGAGTATCGTTCGAAGCGCGAGTAAACGTCGTCTGGCCGAAAATCGCGATCAGCCGCGCTGTTTCGAGGTGCTGACACGCATTGGCTTCGATCCACGAATCTGCCGATCACTCGTCGTCTTGACATTTCTGGACGTTAAAGTTACGTTTGCCAACAAATCCTTACGGTAAATATAATTTCGTATTGGCAAGATTGAAAGACGACGTGCCTCGTGCCGCGTCTACTCCTATCTCCGAACGTTAATTTTAAATTAAGGGTGTATTCCGGCATCGTTAAACTTCATATTCCACGTTCTTGATACCTTTACGCGGCCGCGAATTTAATTTATAAGGAAATTCTCGAAGAGTTTCCAGCGCTAAGAAACATCGATCGCATAATTCCATTACGTATGGCGAGCACGAGCTCGCGACGAGCGTTGTCTCGAAACGATCTACGATCGCGCTTCCATCTGGACGTAACGCTCCCTCTGCAATTATCGTACTTTCTCGAGTCTTGGTGTCTCGTTAATTCCCAAATGTATCGTTTTCCATACCTACCGAACACTTATTTCGTAGACGGGAAAGAAGTTCGCGCGATTCTTCCTTTCCTTCTTTGTTCGTCGTGGTTTCGAAAGCGTCGACAACTTTTCCTCTCGCGATTCCATCGCGCCTCGTAACCTCGATAAACGCGTGTCTCGTTTATTCGCCCACGAAAAATCGCGCCTTGAACACGAGGACACTCGAGACAAGTTTTCAGAAAAGCGGATTATCCATTCCAGCTTTTTCCTACGTCCTTCCACCGCCTCCGACTCTCCTTCACCCTCCAATCCCGTTTCCATCCTAATTCGCGTGACCTGCGCCTAATACGCAGGGCCCATTTCGGACCCTCATCGTTATCGTACTCTTTCCTTATCGACTTTCTCTCTCTCTCTCTCTCTCTCTCTATGGAGAATCTAGCCGCAAATAAATTTCCTATTCCGTTCGATCTCGTTTCATCGATCTTACCTCGCGACCGAAGACGTCGCCCTTATAAATATTTCATTCGTCCTCTCGACGGCGACTTCCTCCTCTACTACCGCGATCGCCAATCATGGCCGAGCGCTCGACGACGTCGCGACGCGTCTCGCCTTGAGACAGCAACGACGACGTATCGAGAGTGGTCACTCATTTTCTGCGCGAAAGAGCTCTACGACCTTCGAGAAGGACGGAGAGTCCTTCCCACTCGAAGACATCAACTACGAAGGTCCTCGAAGGTCCTCGAAGCTGCTCGAGAAGGAAGGAAGGACGGGCGGAAGGTCGGAAGGACTCGGTAGCCCGTTCGGTTGGACGTTATCCAAGGCGTGTTGCGAACTCGACGCTCCTCTTCGATGTATATACATACATATACGGACGTGCTACACGCGTACGGATAGATGTACACTTATATATATATATATATATGTGTGTGTGTGTGCGTGTATAATGCGGAAAGCTTCGTTGTGGAGCACCTGGCGTTGACTCTCAGATATCAGCTGCGACGTTTGCTCGTTGCTTCTGCTTTTTCTCGAGGACATCTTCCTCTCTTCAGCCCTCTATTTCTCTCTCTCTCTCTCTCATTCTAGTCCTCTTTAGCCCTCCAGCAGCCTACCACTCACACTCTCGCGAACTTAATCGCGTTTGGCTCCCTTCCAGTGACGAGAGACCGCCACCTTCCTTCGGCATCGCCATCACCATCGCCATCGGCCAGCTCGAGCCACCCCTAGCCTCTTATCTGCCTCGAAACTGCCACGACGGTTTCCTCTCCTCCGCCGACAACGCGTTTTCTCCTTTAATCGTTTGCTCTACCTTTATTTTTTTTTCTTTTTTCTTCTTTTCTATTGCTTCTCCCCCCTCCTTCTCTTTCCACTACTGTGCTCGTCGTTTCCTTGTCGATCTTTAGATCCGCGCGGTGGCGCGTGGCTCTCCTTCCTTTTGGCTCGACCGCGTGATTCCCTTCGCAGATACGGACGACCTGCTCGAGGTTCGCCGCGACTGCGGCTGAATCGGACTTTGGGATTGCGAAGCGGGATTATCGTTGGATAGGTGCCGGAATTTGGATGCGAGCGATGCGAGGACGCCAAGGTCAACGATTCGCTTACGCGAACTGATCAGAATCGTTAGCTAAAGGCTCTCGAACATCTTGGAAGCTTCGATGCGCTTGAACGAAGCCGTGACCAAGGTTTTTTCCTTTGGTAAGTTTCTCGCGAGTTTTTAGCGAGAATATTTTCGCTAAATATGACGAATGGTATTGTAGAGGCGCGATATAATAAGGTAAAAAAATAAGTTTCGAGTCATAGATTTTTTTCTTTCCGATTGAGTGTGTAAAATCGATACGTCGCCAGTCGCGACTCGCGCGATCGAAATTACTGTCTAACGAATCGCACGCAGAGCCTACGTAATGGCATACGAGGTGACAAAAAGGAAACGACTTTGTTTTCCCTTTATCGAGATTGACATCAGAACGCAAGGACTCGCGTTATCGATAACGCGGAAGAGCGAATCAGTGTCGAACCCTACCTTTTGCTGCAGTACTCTTTCGCGTATCCCATATTTTTCAGGCATTCGTATTCCAAGCTCGTACGAGACTCCTTAGAATTTCCTTTCGAACGCGTTTTCTTGTGTCATTGTTTCTCAGTCCGCACGAACCTCGAGAGCATTCGACGAATAAGAACGAACCGCATACATCCAATTTTCTTTTCTTACGAGGAAACGGAACTTCGTTTGGTCCTAGAGTTCTTTAGACGATTATTACGACGGCGAAAAATACGATCGTTGATTCGTCGAGCTACGAACGAAAATGCGGACTATTTGGAAACGATCCTTCCACCAGATTCGACTCGTATTTTATTCGATCGGAAAGAAGCGCGCGAATTTGACGAGTGACTCGCGAAATGTAGACCGGAAACGATTGGTTCGCGTGTATAGATCGCGATTGGGAAGAACGAGACAAGTCTCGTGACGAGGGATGCAATTAATTAGCGAAAAGCGTCAGCAGGCGACATTCGTCGAGTTAATACGCCGCGACAAGGAAACTTTTTTAATAGAATACGGAAGACAATTTTATTCGATTCGCCCTCTTCTGAGAAAAACTTTTTTTTCTTTTAGTTCGCCTTCGGTTTTGTTTCGTCTCGTTTCTGTTTATAAATAATCCCCCGTTTTCTCGCTCCCTTGCTGGGCCGTGCGCCTGGTACGCGCTCTATCAAACCTCTCGCTTTATTTGCCGCCCTAGAAAGGCGGGCTACACATTGTTTTTCCTTTTCTTCCTTTTTACTCTCGTGAATCGATTCGTATTTGCCTCTTGGATTCGATAAAATACATACTTTCCGGTGTACTCGCTTTTTTCCCATTTTCTTCGAAGCTTTATTCGGATACCGCAAATTCCGAAAAATATACGGGCTACTTCGTGCGTTATTATTTCGCCGATAGTAAATTAACGGCTCGAATTTCCTTCGCGTGGATTCCGAGGGAAAATATCGCGGGTGGCTCTCTGATAAAACGCGATTTATAACGTTGTAAATCGATGCTTTACGAGTTCGATATTTTTTACGCAACTTCTTTGTTCGACCTATCAGTTGCCCACGCTTTCGGCCTTCTTTGTTTCGTTATTCTCGAACGTCGCGGAATTTCCAGTAGAGTGAGATTTCTTTCTCTCCGAGTAAGATCTACACGGATTTATTCTCGATTAATAATAGCACGCAATTTTGCGTGGACGAAGCTCGAAGGATCGTCGAAAAATCAATTCCGACAGAATTTTAGTGCAGATGCGATAAAATTCTAGGCTATATTTTTTTCGCAATTTCGGAAAAGCGAATTCTTCGTTCCTTCAACAATATTTTCTGAAAATGTTCCATCAGGTATCGACGGCCCGCCACGTTCTCTACTTTTTTCCAAACGCGAGTTAATCGATACGTATTGATAATACTTCGATGAAAGTGCGCCGAAGATTTTCTATTTTTTCCTATTATTTCATATCTCTCTGTTTCTGCGTGTTTTATACCTAGCGCACGCACGCGATGGCCGTTCATTTCGTTATTTCGTTCGGGGTCTATATGATATTTTCGTTGTGAAATTCTTCATTCGTTAATGGAAGAAAAGTATTCTTAGTAACGTTGTCACTGATTCAACGAGATGAAAATATATTTTTTATCGTAAAATACGTGAAATATCGTATCGGTTTTTACCCAAATACGTTCCTCGATTAACTAAGGAATACGAAGATGATAAAGCGAAATTGTAAAGCACCTACTCGAACGATTGAACGTTTAAGATCTATAAATATCCGAAAATCGAATGGAAGTTTCATTTCTTTCTTTGAGAATTGATAGAATTTCGAGATAAGAGTAGAAAGGAACGAACTCGACGCGATACATTTATATTTACAACGGTTCGTTATATTTTAATTTGAATCTTTTAGAAAGTTAACAAGGCCAAGCACTCCATACGTTGTTTCAATAAATTTCGTGAATAAGGAATTCACATTGAAAAGGTTATCGTTTATATCCAAGGTAATAAATAAATCGTAATATCAGCAATTTGCTGGCAAAATTCAAACTCGTCGATGCGAAATTCGATTTAAACGAAGAATATCTTCGATCGAACGTTTCGGTGATAATTCATCCCTAGCGACTGAAAGCTAGTTTCGTCATCGGCAGTTCGTCATTGTCAAAAGATCGCCTGGAACGAACAAGAACAATGAAATCAACACAATGGCGCACTTCGAATCGTAAAGAACAAACTCTTGGCGTACTCGCGTCGACGTAACTTTCGTCGTTGCGAGCCAACGCCTCGAGATAAACACAACAAACTTCCGTGTCGAGTGTCGCTCGACACGATTCGCAAGAGTCAAACACCGAACGCTTCGGCGCTAACGCGATGTTGAACTCGAATTTCGTCACTTTTCAGACGTTCCATGAGCTCCAAGAAGGCGTGTGAACGATATTCCGCATGTTCAGTGTCCTAAAAACTGATCTACGCGAGTCTGATGAACATAGGGATAAAACGAACTATTAGGAATTTAAAAAGACCTATTTAAAAATGTTTTGAAAGCATGAGCCTATGGGTTGTAGTTATTAATAATACCTCGACTTCACGCAAAAAGATGATGATTTACTGCTACTACACGATAATTACAATAATTCTATAATATAATTTAACAGAATATAACCTAACAAAATAGAGAAAATAAACAACGATTACAATTAAAGAATACGCGGTTTATGTACGTACGATTACTAGATTTTATCGAAAATCGAAATTGCTTTATTACTGTTTGCATTCCTGTTTGTTTCTATCCGAGTCCCTCGGTCGGTTACGCTTGTTTATATATCTTCCGACGTTCTCCTTTCTTCCATCGCTCGCCAGCTCGAGTTCAGCTGTATTTCACCTAGGCCGATGGCAGTCATCAAAACATTCTACCTGTACGCCGTGTTTCTTTTGTTGACTCTTTCTAGCATCTTTCGAATAAATATCGCTTGTTTTCTATTTCAGTTACTGAAAGGAATCAACCGTGTATCCATCGTTCCCGATGCCACGGTCGCCGCATGTATAAGATTGTTTTAGGTACAGATATCGTGGGATTCTAGGAATCAATATACAGAAGATGAATGCAAAGTAGAGGGGTTTCCTTATTTCCTAGTCTATTTATTCTCAGATATAAACACGCTGTAAAACGTCAATCGTGAGAAGCAGCTCGCAAACGTTAGCACAACCCTGCTGTTACACACGTGAATATTTTTCACTCGAAAGCTTTTCATTCATTTCGTAAGTCCTAACGCACATCTTATAGTATTACTTTTGTTTCGAACCTTCGAGTGGTCTACACTCGAATGAACGAATTCCGTGACATTGTTCCTGTCTCGCCTGATACTTTTTCCGTCATTAGGTGTCCCAAAGTTTTTGTTTCCGTTTTTACACATAACAGAAGGAGGTTTATAAAGCATAGACAGTGCTTGGTCCCTCCGGATAAATTCCAAGTACTTCTTGTTGCTGTATTTGCCTCGAGTCCCTCATTCTATTTGTCTTGAACGCATTTCTCGGTGTAATTATAGTGTTTCTTATCCAATGTTTAGACGTATTCGCATAGTAATCTGATCTTTCGAAAAAATCTGAATCCCCAAGGCTAGCGCAATGATCGCTTGGTACGTTTCAAACTTGGGGATATTTGCGACGGGAGCCATTTTCGTAGGACATTGTTTTAAGAAGTATCACACGGATATTCATATTTTCATCTTATACGTTCTCTGCAAACAATCGTTCAATTAACCAAAGACTGAACTTTAAACGAAATATTAACACTCACACGTCCGACAGGAAATTAATGTGTTCTTTCTCTACTACGTTAATGTATTTTCAACGTTCACGTTAACACCTAATTTATGTGTATATTGCCGACCGTACACTTAAATTTTGCTTTTAAAGAGACGCTTAAGTGTCGATATTAAATCAATGTTGGCCGAGGAAAGACTAGGAATACAATTATAGTGGAAAGAGTTGATATTCCTCTGTCGGACGGTACGTCGACCGGAGTCGAGCGAGGTCGTCTTCAAAGCCGAAATTCTTATTTTAACGCGTGGAACCTATCGAGTTACGCACTCGCAGAGTCATAGAAATGCGTGGGACGATGCGACGACGAAGACGAGGGCGAGGAGCGAGCGTCAATTTTCAAACGGTGCAAAACGTGTTTGCCGGAACTTGTACGATAATAATCGATAGACACGTTGGAGGGTGAAGTCAAGTCCTCGTGGCTCAAAATGACGCTTTTCGTCGTTAAATTATACGCCGCGTGTAAACTGTACGTCACGGAATGGCGGTGCTGCGAACACGGGTACGTCCATCGTCAATACGATATCCGCTTGAATTATCACGCGACCGAGTTGACAAATTCGTAAATAAACGAACTTGGCGGTTTGGCGATAGCGATATCGATCCTGATCGGAACGGCGCTTCTGAAAGTCGTCGCTATCGTAAATATGTTTAACTCGATCCGGCTGGCGATCGCAATTTTGTTTTGCAAAGTATTCTCGACGATCTTTGCATATTTTGAGATTGAAAGTCTGAGTTTGCAAAGCACGTTGACGCACGAATAAATCGATCGAAAATTGTAATTTCATCATTAAGAGTCGACGCTCGTCGGCTTCGCGATGCATAAATTCTTCTCCGGCCTGGAAGGAGATTCCGTCTATGGAGGATTAATTGAAATTCAGGATGGTGGATACAGCAGGAAGGAGATAAAGGCGTGTAAAAGTAAAACTGCAAGAAGGAGGCGGAGAGGGTCGAAATGGCGCGAGCTCTTGTCTCCAGTGGTGACAACCGTCGTAAAATATTTACCGATGAAAGAGCCAACGGGCGCTTCAAAGAAACGTACTATCGAGCGGGTACTTAACAATCGCTGGCGAAAGGATGGCGAAAACCGCATTCTTTTTCCTCCTCTTTCCGCTTTCGTTTCCGTCTATCTCGCTCTTCGTCGTATATTTTCCTTTTTCTCTCTTAACGTTGCTTCCTCGCGCCCCTTTCTCCACCTCTACCTCACTTTCTCTCCGTTCCGAACGAACGAACGAGCGAAGCGGGCATCTGCTCAAAAGCGGGCTCCCATTTTGCGTAAATCTGCATTGGAGCGCGTGAAAGCGCACGAAACGCCAACGTATGCGCGTGGGACTACACGGAGGAAATATATTTATCGGAAGGAGAGAATAAAAACGAAAGGGTGAAGAGACGGAAAAAAAAGAAAGACGAGAGGGGCGGTAGACGGTTTGCGAGAGAGCGTATGCAAATCTTCTCCTCCCTTCTTTCTCGGCCTCTTTTTTTACGGGCGTCTCCTTCGTCGGTAGGAACATCGGTTCGCGCGGCTTTCGTTCGTCCGCTTCGAAAAACCGTGCTTCACGGATAAACTCGTCGTACGATGCCCGCTTCGTCCTTTCGCCCTTCCACGGCCGCTTGGCTAACGTAATTTACGATCGTACGTACCTTCGCGTACGATCGATTGGAAGAGGAGCCGTGTTTTGACGCGACGAAGACGACGACTATTCGTATTTGCGTGACGTACCCGTCGAATTGTCCACGTCGATACGAGTAAACGAAGAAAGGTTATCATCGTGCCTCGTTCTGATCGACTTGGCTGACTTCTTTGAGATTTAATCGAGCATTTTATGAAAAGTAAAAGTACTTCGCGCGAAAAGAGAATCAAAAAAACCTGTAGTCCAAAGAATCGATTAATAATCAATCTTCCATTTGGACGCGAATTTGAGATAAAGCGGATATTCGAGGACGCGTGTTTGAGAAATCGAAAGATAGCGATTTAATCCGATCCATCGATTCGCGCTCCTTCCATTTTTGGATGGATTATTTCAGTGATTATCATTGGTTTGCGATCGACAAAGAAGCGCGGAAAAATGCGATTAACGCGAAGCAAGTTAGAACGATTTTAAATGCTGAAAAGTTTTTGTGGCTAGGTCGAACGTAAAACACTCGATTGGGTAAGTCGTGAAATCACCCTTTTATACCTTGGTCGATATTCGTTATCCTTATCACGAGTCGCGATCGCGCGGGTCGTAGATTTCGCTCGGTTCTCGATAATCGTTTCAACGGGACGAGTTTGCTCGTGACTACATCTTAGTTAATCGTCGGATCGTCGGGTCTTTGCTCGTCTAATCGTCCAATCGACGGCTCCTACGAGATCGCTTTGAGATTAATCGTGCTCACGTCCATGGATCGTTACCAATGTAACTCTCGCAGAGCGCTTAGCTCCATTCTCTCGCTCCTCTATGATTTTCCATTAAGAATCTCTCCGCGTATTATTAATTGCAATCTGTATCGCGAACACGAACGAAATTGCTACATTTTCAAAAGCAAGATACATAGAAGATGCTTTCGCTAAACATCAATCGTCGAGACTTCTCGAGTCCATGGTTTCAGTCAAAATTCGATCCAGATTCGATCTAGTATCCTGTGATGGAATAAGCATCGATTTTCCTCTCCAACTCCTTTCGTCTCGAACAGACTCATAAAAAAGATCCTTCCTACGAGTCCGACGAAAATAAATGAAATTATTAAACGGAACTGAAAAATTAAATTAAATTGTTCAGCTTTACGGCTCGATGGTCACCAAAGGACCGCGTTGATAAATAGTCGAACGAGCGCGAAGATCGCAACGAAGATATTGCGAACGATACGACCGTTATTGCTTCCGTTAAGATCTCGATACGCCCGCGCCAGAGTATTCACAGACGAGAAACGTTGCGTGATGGTAAGATCGTCGTCGTGGAAGAATTACGAGGTATAATAACGCTTCGATAACGACGCGTGGTTAGGTTCAAAGCTCGAGGAGAAAGGCGAATCGTTGCGTCGATTTACAGCATCGTTTTCCTCCCCTTGGTCCAAAGTCTCGCAGTACCTCGCCGAATGAAATTCCTTCGCGGAGAATCAGCCTTTCCCGTCAACGATGTCGATTCGCTGCTCGTTTCGTGCTCGTATCGCTCGTACGCCGGCCCGTCGTTTCGCACTTTCGCGATTTTCATGTTTTCGAGAGACCGCGCGCACACTTTTGCATTCGGAGCTCCGCTATACGCGCGATAAATAAGTTTCGCGAAATCACCTTGCGAATGGGGACGAACATTTGCATGAAAGATCGAGAGAAACGCGTTTCGAATGGGAAAATCTTCTTTTTCTGTTATCGCGCGTTCAGTTGATGTCATCGATCATCGCATCGAATGAAATTGCACGGAATAAAGTAACAAGTACCATGGAACATTTTTCAAAAAATTATCTCGTTCGTATCGTCGATTAGTAATTGAAAATACACTTTTTATAGTTTGCGTGTGTATTTGTCTCTCGATCGACGATCTATCGCCTCGTATCATTTAGCGCTTCGCTCGAAAAATATTACAACCATAATTATTTATATTTTTGTATTTTTATATGTCGTGGATATTTTTTCGATCGTATTTGCTGTCATTCTAGAAAAAAAATGCAGACTCGTTTAATCGCTTTCTTTTTGATTTATTTAACAGAGTCAAGGTAACGGCGATGCGAAATACATCATAGGTGTCGCGTTAGTCTTTTTCGGCACTCGTTCGATATTTGTCATAGAAATTTATATTACATTTTCACGCGATAACCTCCGAAAATAAATTTCAAAATTCTGGACCTGTCGCTCTAATTACACTTCAACTGTTCAAATTTTAGAGCAATATCGTCAATGCGACGAG
>JAITYT010000974.1:819967-830561 GCA_025433975.1 Liostenogaster flavolineata | reverse complement strand
AAAAAAAAAAACATGTATTTGTTTGCCTTCATTCTTTCTTAACACGTTAACACTAACTACCAAAATATTGAAAAATTGCCAAAATGTGTCATTAGATATATACATCGTACGTGAGGAAATAAACTGTCGCCTAAATATGGGTGACACGGCAGTCGACGTGTCAAACGCGACGTCGGACTGGCCGTAGCTTTTAGAATAATATTACACCGTTTCGCTTATCGCTCCTTAAATACTGATTGTAGGACTAAACATTTCATACAGGCGACTTTGGGTTTTCTTCGATCAAAGTATTCACAAAAGCAACATATTATTAATATTAAGATGCATGAAAATAATATATTCGATGATATGCATGTAACATTGTCGCATCTTTCCGACCATCGGTACATCGAATACAAGATAGACTCGGCGCTTTAATCAGTTAACGAATCTCTCATTGAGAGTGCAAGAAATCGTAAGATGACACGAGGAGCAGAATCTTATCGCGATTCCTCTTGTTTTTCACGGAAAGATCGCCGTAGTCGCAGAGTGCGAAAACAGTAGCGGAATCGACGATAACGGCGGCGGCGGCGGCAGTAGTACGAGAGCGGAATACGTCGGCTAAAGCACGCATTGTACATCGATGTCACGTATCGCGATATTCACGATGGAATTTCACCCGATTTTCCTTCGACTTCCTCCCTGCTATTTTACACGCGTTCGTCGGTGTCCTCAACTTCGCGTCGAACGAGTTTATCGATGCGAGAGTCACGATAGCGCGGAGCGCGTCGCGACGTTACTCCAAAGCTCGCGATCGATCGAAATCTAACGAAAAGCGCGAATTAGAACGCGATGAAACGACGAAAATTCATATCGCGAAATATCGAAATGAAACGAATTCGGAGAGTGGAAGACGGCTAGTGAAAGTTGACTAGCCGTGACAGGATCGGACGGCTCGTTACGAACACGGAGTTCGACGAAGCGGATGTTACGTGTACGCGTATACGCGGATTTTGAACGACCATTATACTCACGATAGAAACGAGCCAGTGACACGGATAGAGGCAAACGATATTTTACGTACGTGTACAGTCTTAATCACGCGAAGGTCGCGAGTTTAAAAGTAAGAATTAAAAGTTGACCAAAAGTTAGAGTCACGCTCGATGTATTGGGCTGTTCGGAAAGTCTCCACCGATTCCCGATATTTACATTTACGAATATAGAAGAATAATAAATAAGAGCCGAATATAAAATATCTTTGTCATTTTATAAATATTTATACTATATCTTTATTCCGAAGAACCCAGTCGATAGCCACCGAATCCTACCGCGAAATCTCGCAAAGGCGGAAATGGAAGGCGTAGAATTTCGTACAGTCGATTGTACGATTGTAGTGACAGCGTACGTAGTCGTGGGCAGTGGAGAAAAGGCACGACGAAGGCTACCGGTTAAAAAACGACCCGAAAGTTACCGCGGGCGAAAAAAAACTCAGGAACGGCCTACGAAGAGGTAAAAAGAATCGGAGAGGTCCGAAATACGACCGACAAAATTACACCGCTTTTCCGACTTCACGTCGTTCACGCTCGTTCGCTTCAAGCTCGATTGGCTTAACACGAAACGAAATGGAAATTCGAGTGGAATAATTCGTCGTTAGGTTCTTGATGCTATTCCCCATGACCAAAACGAAAAGGTCGTTGCGAAGTCCCATTGGAGGTCGTCGCGTTGCTCGCGATGCGCCGAAAGAGGCGCGTCTTCTCTTCCGGTCTGTCGATTCGCGAATCCTCGAACAAAGCGAGAAACGAGGGACCTAGACTGTCTCGCTTAGTCTCGTACGGTCAAGTTCCTCCACCTCCCTCCTCTCCTCTCGCCATTCCTCCCTTTCCAGCGACCCTCTTTTTCCCTCGACCGTATCGAGGCGATTCCATTTCCTTCCTCGATAGATTCCGGACCGGTACACCTCGATGCTCGATGTTTGTTCGCAAATATTGGCACGAGGAACTTTACACCTGAGACAGCAAGCAGACATTTGCTTTGATCGCGACCGTTGTCGGCGAGACGCGATGGGAATATAAGCGGAAGGGGTTGCCGAGGAGAGGCGCAGGGCCAGGGGTGCAGCGCGAGAATCGAAGCCGACGTCGTTTCATTCGAATCACGAGCTCGATGTAACATCGATGGCTTTTCGATGGCGCAGACGTGCGTCCTGGTGCGCTCTGACTCCAAAGCCATCTTCCTACGTCGAAATCGAGGTCGAAATC
Source organism: Liostenogaster flavolineata (assembly GCA_025433975.1). Classification (NCBI taxonomy): domain Eukaryota; kingdom Metazoa; phylum Arthropoda; class Insecta; order Hymenoptera; family Vespidae; genus Liostenogaster; species Liostenogaster flavolineata. Next base: position 828,327 of record JAITYT010000974.1, on the reverse strand, counting down.
GAACCGATATCGATCTTACGAGAGGTCGTTTACTCGTTTTCTCGATTTCGTCAGTCAAAGCGCCATTCTAACCAATTAGAAGTAAATCGAAAGTCTCCGGGTGATCGCGATGGACGGTCGAGTCTCGAGGTGTCAAGCGAGGGCTGCGATCGTGGTCAAGTTCGATCGATTCCTCGTCTCTATTTCGTATTTATTATTTTTGCGTTTCGCCACGCTCTTTGCTATTTTACGCGTTCGTTTCAATCGCGATCGATGCTCTTTTCGTGCCTTAAGAATCGCAATTTGCGCTGGGACGCGCTAACTCCTTCAAATATATCATTTAATTCGATCTGCCTTTCCATTGTCGAACCCATTCAACCCCATAAAGTCGATCAATCGCGCGGATAATTTTCCATTAAAATACTTCTCGGTGGTGCGCGAACAAACGTTCCCTTTTATTTGCTCCGAACTGGAATGCAATTAACAAACGGTGGACGTCTTTCGTGGCGAAATTATCGCTCGCGAAACTGAGTCAACGAAGAAAAGTATATATAACGTAAAGTGACGTCGATCGGTCGCGCTTTCGTGTAAATGGAAATGTTTGCAATTGTTAGGTTACTCCAAAAGTAATTTCGATTCTTTTTTTTTTTTTATGAAAATGGCGTTTCAAACGATCTTGAACGGTCGAATTCGATAAATTAATGAAGTTCTCTATTGGAAAAAAGTGAAATTACTTTCCGAACAACCTAATAAGTTTCACTACTATTATTCGAAGTGCTGCTAGAGAGACGAAAGTAGCGCGGAATTCCGTGGCTCTTGCTCAAGAATGGCCAAGAATGGCATCGTCATCTTCGAGATAACTTCGCCATTTAGCCGATGGCGAAACGCGATTCGTTCGAAAGGCAATCGAACGATCGGCGAATTCCGAGATTTTCACGTTCGTTCGGGCGAAAAAGCGAAACATCATTTTCCAATTGCTTTATATATTCTGAGTCGAGCCAACGCGCGAGCGGCACACTGAATTTGCATTTCAATTAACAATTGCTATCAGCGAGCGGCGTGCCTCGACGCGCGCTACTACTAATTAATTTTCTCCCTCATCGATTATTCTTTTGTTCGTTCGCTCTCTCGCTCTCACGCGGCTCTTCGTCGTAGCCATCGTTGTCGTTGTCGTTGGGTTTTTGTTATTTTTGTCGTTGCGATATCGCGAAACGATCGTCACGCGACGACGTTATTTTCCGGCCGAATGGCCGCGGGAAAACTCGTACAAAGAGGCCACGAGTCTTTGCGTGATTTAAACTCGACACAAAGAAATACGGCGATGCTCTTTCAACCTTCTTCCATCCGTTCTTCCGGACGAAAATGATAGAAAATCTTACCATGCATCGTTTCGAAGATAAAAGCGAACGAGTCGTTGGAATCGTGGGAATTCGTTACTTCGTTTCGCGTCGTTACGTTAATCGATGGTGCGAACGTCTATAACGACGTTACGCTCCGATAAACGCGTTAAAAATTGCGAATATCGGAAAAAAAAATTCGTTCCTCTATCGGGTGGATGTTCAGTTCGCATTGCGTTAAAACGCTGTAATTACGGTCAGCCACTGCGGCTGATTCGCGCTGAGCATTATTCCGTCGAAAGAATAAATATTTTTAATATTTAGCGAGCGGCCGGCGGTCGATTAAAACTCGAAAATTTCGTCGACGCGCTCTCGTATTTCATCCAACGGCAACGTCGATTCTCCATTATCGCGATATCGGAGAAATCGCGGTCGATGATCGAAAAGCCGCGCTTTACGGCAGCAAGTGAAAAATGATTTATCGCGGCGCATCGTGTCGATATTCGAACCGATGTCCCGTATGTTTCTATAACGAAAGGCAAGATTTACGCGAAAGGAACTTCCTTGGGTCTCTTCGCGTCTACCGATGGATGTTCTTGCAATTTTTTTCTCCTTTTTTGTAAGATTTCAAAGGCGAAGAGCGCGACGTACGGTCGATGCGACGCGAGCGTCGCGCGCCCGTGCAATTTGCACAGGGGGATGACGATCTCTCGAATCAGACCTTTGACTTTGCGAGCGTGTTCTCGTCGAGCGTTTCATTATCCGTGGTTCGATACGCAACGCGAAGCCAATATAATTCGTATCTTCCAAGCTGCTTCCGGGAATTTTATCCATCTCGAGAATTAATTGGCGAAACAATGACTTTCGTTCTCGATTTTATGGATAAAAGCATCGTTTCATTTCGCCCCTTCCTTCTCCATTCTTCTCCTTCTCTTTGATCTTCTCCAAGCCTTGTTCGATCGATGCGTTCCGCATTTCCCTCTTCGCCTCAATCGACTCCTCGCGAATCGATCCTCCTTTTCGTATTTCACGTGGAGAGCGAATTCTCCGAGCGCGGTTATCTACGAGCATCGTTTTATCGTATTATACTTTATTAAAAGTCCATCGTTCCTGATGCGTTCTACCGATAAATTCTGTAATCAATTAAATCCAAATTAACCATACTAATTACTCGATTTAATCGATCAAATAATTCAATTATATCATTAAAATATAATTAGGTACGAAGTGACTTCTTTCGCGTGATGGATTATCGTAGTATTTTGTGGAACGGCGAACAGTGGAAGTCGAGTACGAATATTCAGCACGCAAACGAAGCGTTTCGTTCGTTCGATCGACGTAATGCCGTGATTAAAAAAAAATACATTTTCACTTCGTCTCCCGATCGCGAACTCGAACGTTCGAAAGTATCGCGATTGGAATTTATTTTTTCGAGGAGATGCGCGAGCGACGACAGTTATTTTCGTTCCGATCGACCGATGCGTCGCGCGATTCGACGATTTACGGGTAGTCGGTGGTCAATGTCGTCTCGATGCGCGTACAACGCGTCATCGATCGACGCGTAACTCGTATCTAGAGATAAAAGAACGACTATCTCGTGGGCCGACAACGCGGTCGGCGCACCGCGTCGAAACCGTTTCGTTTGATAATCAGTCGCATTATGCAGCGTTAAAAATACGTTGGAGGCGTAACTCGAAATTGGAACGCGTTACCAGTTTTACCCCCGTGCCCGATAATAACGTAACGGATTTACATATCGCGTGACACTCGCCACGAGATTCGAGTCGCGATCGTCGTAGGACGAATCGACGTCGAACGTTTTCGAACCAACGAGAATTTAGCCCCTTCGTGGAGTATCTTCGTCATCGTTATCGCGCCCATCGACCGTAAATGCACAGTCGTCGTTAGAGCCATACGTTCGGAAGGTAATTCGCGCACCGTCGCGTCTTTCTCAGTGGCAACTCGCGATAAATCGAGAACGTCGAAGCACCGCCCTAGGCCTTTTGGTAAAAGATCAGACCGGAAAGGCCGACTTTACGATTTTTTGCACATCATTGAAGTCGATCATCGCGATCGAGTTCGACGCACGATGAAACTGTTAGGATAAATTTTGTAATACGTTTATTATTACGAACAGCGCATGGCATAGCCACGCGAGGCATTATATTTCTACTAGGTTATGTACATAATAAAAGAGCTTTTTCTCTAGCCAAAAGATTAAAAATAATCGAAACGTCGCTACGTCAGCGCATATTCCACAGCGACACCAAAGCGTTAACGACTTTTATGAATATTTTCTTCGACGGAATATCGACGTGTTGGAATATAACGACATTTTTGGCGATCCATGTGTGCATTTTTTGTGCGTATGCAGGCTTTTCAAAAATAATAAATCTTTGCGCAGCAATTAAAAATTTTTTACATACGAACGGATTTGCCTTGTAAACAGGTATAATCGAAGTCTAACTTTTTTCGACTGGATGCGAGATACAGGTCCTGTATCCGATAAGCAAAAAAAGTTGATTTACTAACAATGGGGTTTACCATTTTTTTTTATTTTTTATTAAAAGAAAAATTAGTTGGCGCTATAGCTACAGCAAAATTTTGTTATGCACACGATTATTTTTGTAATGTTTAAAATCTATGTGATTAGAGAGATATACAGAACTTCACGAAAGTTTTTTTTCATTACTCATAAAGTTACAGCATCACATCTCTATTTTATACTTTTGCATTTAGCAGATTTATTAAATATTTAATAAATCGTAACAGGATGTAATTACGTCCTCGTTTTCTTTACACAACAACGGGTCTTCCCTCTTATTCGCCCGTTTCTCTCACTCGAAGATATTTTTTGCCACTTTGCTTGTTCTTTTTTACCTCGAGTCTATCTTATTTACCATCGAGTCATCGTGTGTCTAATTGTCCTCCAATTAACGTAGAAAGGCCAAGTGACACCGTGGTATCGCGTTAAACGTCAGACTGTACGCGATACGACGAGTATCGAGTGCGTATAATGCAGACACGACGATTATCGAATGTCGCGTCGAAGAAGACGCAAGACAGCCGAGAAAGCCCGTCGGATCCAACAGTTAAATCGTTAAAATAAAGTTTAAATAAAATTAAATCGTTACTTTGCACGTTCGAACCCTTGACTCTGAATCTTATAGCGAACTTCCACTCTTATTCAAACTTTACGATTTATGCCTTTACGTAAACACTTGGAATATTCTTTTCATAGAGTCGCAAAAACAACTCGCAAATTTATCCTTCGTCGTAATGGATTTGAGTATCGATTGAAACATCGTAGCAATAAGGATTAATTAACGTTCGAATCGACATTTTTTCTCGTGCCTGTTCTTTACACGTAATTTTACGATTGATAATAAAGTATCTCAATCGTTCTTCACGTTTATTTCACGATTTCGTTATCGATTTTTCGATATTCAGTATTCACACGAGCAATATACGTGCCAATCCGATCTTAACCTTTTAATATCGGCGAATGAGTACGTTCGAGCGTCGCTTCAAACGATAGATCTCGATCCATGCGAACGTTCCTTCATGCAGTATGGTCGTATATTGTTCGCTCTTGCCGACTGCGCGAAACTACGCATATTTTAGTTGCATAAAGGCATGCACGAATTTCGCTCGTATTTCCGTGAAAAATCGCAATTCAAATAAAAGTGTTTTAATATTATATTATCTCTGTTACCTATCACACGAGAAAAATTATGTATAACGGTGGATAATCAACAAGAATTCGAGAATTCAGAAGCAACGCGAGAGAAATTCGATGAGAGGAGTTCGATGTTGGAAAAGTCATTATTGATCCATCCTGAACGTATTGGTTAGGTTCCGATTGAATCTTCTGCTTCTCTGTCTGCCCATTTTATTCTTATTTTTGCGACGTACTCGAAATATGAATTCTCAACTTTTCAAACGCCACTCATAAAAAAGAAATCGTAAAATCAATGACAGCGCAATAAGGACGAAAATTGAGAAAAAAAGAGAATCGTTTCTTACGTATCCACGAGAGAGAAAAGTGGATTAATCATATTAAAAGAAAAGAGAGAGAGAAGAAAAGATAGAAACGTAATACATGTATCGAAATATTCGACGAGGCCGGGAAAGCTTCCAGGAGAAACGTCGGAATCACCGGAATAAACAAATAATAACTCCGAAGATTTTCTCGTTAGTCCGTAGGTTACGGGGCGACAGCCATCTTGCCGTACGAGGTTAATTTTCGTCCGGACGGATGCGCATAGCGCGTAGCTTTACGAGGGCGAAACGAGCCGGCGCCAAATAAAGATCTATCCGTCTATCCATTTCCCGGATTCGCGCATCGTGGTGCAACTCTGAAGCTCGGCCGTGCGCTTTTCATTCGCCCCAGGGTCCTCTCTACGCGAAACGAAAGCACCGACGGACGCTGATTTAAAATCCCTCTTCCTCTTCCTTCTGCTCCTTGCAGTTTCTATACAGCGCGTTAAGTCGAAAGTGCTTCCTCTCCTTTCGTCTTTCTCGCCTCCTGATTTTTCCCTACTTCCTTCGCAAGGTTTCTCTTTCTCCGTCTTTCGCTTCTTCTTCTTCTTCTACTTCTTTTCTTCCTTGCACCACCGGCCTCTTTCGAACCGTACCGACGATGAGAAAGGACTACCGGTAATAAAAACGTTAACGGGTTAACAAGGAAGTACGTTTTCTTCCCTCCTTTGGACAGTCGCGTCGAGATTCGACTGGATCTTCGCATCCAGACTCGATTTTACGACGACGACTCTGTCGAGTCGGACTACGAGCGAAAAATTATTCCACGATCGATCGTCGCTTCCCTTCGTGGCATCTTCGACGATGGAATTTATTCCAAGTTTTTAATCTTATCTACGCCGATTTTTTACTCGTCCCACGCTTTTCGTCTTTCAATTTTGCTGGAAGATGAGATTTTTTCTTTTTCTCTCGCATGTCGGGCGTCAAACGTCTCTCGCCGATGGATCGGTCGAAGACGTCTCGGCGAAACACAAGGATAAAGTCCAGTAATCCTCGAACGTCTTTCCCGTCTACTATCGCACTCCCGTATCTTCATTTCGCTCGATCCAAGATACCTCTTGGCTTTATTTATAGTTGCTACGTGACGCAGCGAAAACGCTTTACGAGCGACTAGTCGACTCGTAAAATCTAGACGGACGGTGACTTATAATATTTATACGGTTACGGTAAGATCAATTCTTCTGCACCGAGAAAAGTTCATCGAACGCATTGTCTGGAACGAAGTCGGTTCTCTTGCGTCTTAATAACGATTATCTTTGCATACCAAGTTGGAATTTGTATCGTTTCACCGTACTTTGTAATTTATCGCAGGAATATCGCGATGGATTTTTTAAAGTTCTATCGACTGACAATTGGAGCAACTTTCGGTGCAAACAACAGGTCGAATCTCCCGTAATCTTTTAAAAGATAAAATTCGTCGAAACGATCGATACGACGATCCTGAGCGTGATCGAAAAATTGTATCATTGCGAAGAATCACGAGTAAAAGAGATTACGTGTCTACATCGTACTAATCGAACGCCAGAGACACGAGAGTAAGCCAATAAAATTGTTCGATCTAATCGTATCGCTCTCTGGGTAATGGATTATTTTCCCTAAAAAATCGCCCGAAATTCCTTCGCGTCGCGGAGGCGCGCGTACGCGAAAGAAACACGAACGGACGAACCCAATTAAATGTCAGATAAAATCGTGATAAAAAGTTAATCGAATTCGTGCCCTTGGATTTCGCGCGATATTGCCATTCGTGGCGAGAAGCCAGTCCAATCGGGGTGTACATGCAAGGGTGGCTTGGTAGGTACGTAGCGCGAATCGAGGATCAAAGATTAACGAGGCGAATCCACCGTGGAGACATTTACCTTCGTCAAAAGCCACGTAGAGCGCGGTAGACGATATTTTTCCATATCTGGGTGATTTAGCGCGGCCATTTGCTTCTGCGGTTCGCGATACGGTGTATCTTGTACGTGGGTGGTGCTGACGCTGTTGGTAGTGGTGAAGGTAGTTATATCAGTGGTGGTGGTGGTGGTGGTGGTGGTGGAACGAACAGGTAATGCGTCCCAACCAGGACCACGGTACCTTTCCTCCTTTTACGCAAATCCGAAGGAAAGGAAAATCTCTTTTCCGTTTGCAGCATTACCAAAGGCGGCGACTCGCTATCGCGATCAAGAGAGAGTCAAGGGTCCTTCGATGGAAACGAGAAGGTGACTCGTTGCTTTTGACTCGCTTTGCTACGCTCAACGAAACTTTCCACTTTGTCCTTCTACTCTCTTTCCTTTTCTCCCTCTCTTAATTTTTACCTCGACTCTCTGTCATCTCGCCCGAGAACTATCTTCTCCTCTTCGGACGACGACGAAGGCGACGAGTTCCTTTCCAACTTTGATCGATCCCTTATCGCGCGAGGATCGAGGCGTCGCGATATTTCCGCCTCTCGACGACGAGATTGAAATTTATCCGTCGCGTCCTCCTTTCCTGTTCTATCGATCTACGTTTCCAATGGGTCTCAGTTGTAAGCGAGATTTTCACTGTTCTACCTTTCGATTTGTAATTCGCGAGAAATGCCAGGTTTAAGAGCATCTCCATCCTTTAATACTTTGACCGTTTGATCCGGATGACGCTTATATCGACTACTTATGAAAGTAGTAATAGCTTAGTAGGTGTATTTGTAAGAATATTTCACACGATATAATAAGTCCTTGTTAACCGTTTTAATGCTAGACGACGGTATATCGTCGTTTGGAAAAGTTTGAAAATCGCGGTAACTACGTGTATTATCGACAACCGATAATATTTTTTTTTTATTCTGAAATAAAAACATTAACCGTGAAAACTCGATTACCAGGTGACATTTTTTGTTCATATAAGTGCTTTTAATAACGAAAACAGAATGAAACGAGATGCGTTTTCATAGGATTTTTCATATTTTTACAATTGATTTACTATCAAAATGACAACAATAACAATTCATCGAACTGCGATACACTTTTTTTATTATTTCGGTCGACTCAG
>JAITYT010000974.1:807514-819881 GCA_025433975.1 Liostenogaster flavolineata | reverse complement strand
CTTACAGCGACCTTAAGCAGTGTCAGTTCGTAACCGATCTTCGACGCGTGAACATCGGTGAAATAATATATGTAATTTCAACGCATGTTTTGTGTCGCGTAGTGCAGCGCAATAAAGTGAAGTGAACATCGAAGACCTGCCAACCGGTCGTCACCTCTCCTGCCTTTTCGGTACATCAGGTAACTTTGCGCAAATTATATAAAATATATATTAATATATAGTAATATATTATGTATTATATATATTTACTTATATTTACATTTTTCTTTATGACAATTTTGTAAACGACCAAAGCGCTTACAGAGCGTTTATCGTCGTTTACGAAAAAAATGCAACGAGCACAATTGCACGAGTTGCATCGAGTCAAGTTGCAATCTTACAAATGCGTTTCTGACCAAAAAATTGCCTGTAAACTCTCGAGGTAGTTCAATGTTAAAGGACTTAGAATTCTAATAGAATTAAAACAATTCACGCGTCCTCGTACGTACGATCGACCGATAACGATCACGATTATCCAGAAGCGTAGAATTTGCCTCAAATTTTCTTCGTCGTAATAACAGGATCGATGAGATGCCATCTAATCTTCAAGGAGCCGAAAGTTGTCGCCTTCTTTCGAGAAAAGTGAAAATATCTTCGATACCACGAGCGGTGACTCCTCGCGGTAGCTCGGCCCGTTATCTCGAGTCTTTTTTCTTGTTAATTCGGTCGTAAAGTAACGCGAGGAACGCCGCGATAAGGTCTCTTACGCAACAATGCACTTTTGTCACGGAGCTTCAGGAACGGCCGCGATACTTAAGGGGTGACAAATTAGCGAGATAGCCACTGCCGCCGGATAATAAACGTCCTGAAACACCGCTCTACGCGGTGATACCGTATCAACGCCATGACTCCGAAAGAAATACGAGTGGAACTCGGCGACGAAGGGCCATCTTCTCCTCGTCGAATTGATATCGATCTTCGTTCGTCCGCTCGTAAAACCACGATCGAGCAGAAAACGATGCTGAAAAGCGTTTTATGTCTCTATCTCGACGAGAAAAATTCCTCTTCGCTCGCTATCAACGAATTCAAGGACGAACAGATAATTAGAATTAATCGGCATTTTTCTTGTCTCGAACATGGCTGGCCGTTCGATTTAATGCCGCTCGTCTGATAAGAGATCGAAGAACGTAGAAGACGAGTTGCTTCGAAAATCTTACGAAGTGGAATATTTTTTGATTTAGGGCTCGTGGAAACCACAGGCTGCTCTCTTACGGTCGGCGGTATTCTCCCTCGTGATAGGAAAAAGCTCCCTTTCTCGCGAGTATCCTCCGGTCTCTCGGTTGGTCTCGGTTTATCCTTTCGCTCGCGGCGAATATCGGGGAAAAGAAGAGCTCGAGGGAGGCCGCTCAAACCCATCGCTTAATTCGCGTCTCTTTTCGGGCTTGGCTGGAGATCCTCGCCGCTGTGAACGCTTTTTAACTAATTGCACGTCTCGCACCGTGAGAATCGCACCGACGGATTGCGTGTCCGAGCGAACGTCGAACATTCCTGCCAAAGGTTTCCCTCCTTTCAACGGGAGGCTCCCTTCCTCGTCCATCTTTCCTCCACCGATAGTTTCTCCAAGGAGTAACTTTTCCTTTCCCGATCTTTCCTTTTTTCTCTCCTCTTTCTTCCTCCTCTTTTCGACGTGGCCGCGTGGCGAATGAAATTTCATTACGTCGCCGTTGTCAAAGGCTCCCTCTTTCCTTCTCTGTGCGTGTATGCGTGTGTGTGTGTGTCTGTGCTCGTCTCGTAAGGAGGCTAACCTCGGTTCGATCTGGCGCAAGTGGAATTTCTCCCGATACTCCTCAATTGCGAAAGTAAGTACCAGACTGGAAGGCGATTCCGATAACGACGTTCGTGCTTGTCCGATGGTACTTGCGACGTTCCCGAATCGCGAGAGGATCGTTAACGGGGCAGAGACGTTCTATCGGATCCGCGTAAACGGCAAATGCAACCTTGCAAATGAGCACGGCCGGTACAAAGCCGTTTACCGATCGTTAAGCTTCGCGCTCCGCAAGAAACGACACGATCCTAGTTCGGAATGGATCGTGTTTCTTGTTCGAGAGCGTTAGGCGTTTCTAATCGCGTTCATGGCGACGATGTTCGCCGTCGAGACCACGCGCATCCATCATCTTTTTCAAAGATTTTTCGACGTACGCGATCAAATTGAAAATTATCAAGAAGGGAAAATACGAGAAGGGCAACCGTCGAAACGATCGCAGCTTCTTTGCTATTTCTAAGTAAGACGAATTCATTTTTTTAGTGATATTTTTTGAAGAACGAATAATAGCGTTCTCATTTTTCAATTAAATCGAGTCTATTACACGAGATTTCCGTGTTTTTATAAGAATCGTTAACAAACACGTCGGTCAAAGTTTCGTCCGAAATTCCAAGAACGCCTTTGGCGAAACGATAGAATGTTTTATCCCTCTCCATACCACGGCTGACTTTCATCGACCATTCTACTTGCTATTTCACGTCGGTTTAATGCGCGGTTAGACGATAACGCGTGTTTACAGCGGTACATTCGTGCGAACGCGCGAGACGCCGACTCGATGTTAAATGTCGACTGCGCGGATGAAATCGAATTACGTATAAAGTGACATCGACGTGTCGAAACTGTTGAAATGCGAATATTTTTTCACTTCGTCGCAGTCAAGATATTTTGTTCGATCGATCCAATCGAATTGGAAGGTACTTTCGAGACGATCCATTCTTCACACTTTACGAAGATAGCTCGACTTTACGATCGACGTGCCGTAAGGACGATCGTCCTTATAAGCGTCACTCCGCTTTACATTCTTCGATCTTACGAGTTATATAAAAATTTGCAGATTACACCGCAGGAAGATTTTTGTACTTAATTTTATTCAAAATTTGCAGTATATTTCGATTTGTCTCTCCGATCACCTATGCTTTTAATTCGATATTTATTTCGATAAAAACGGGACTTATTATCTCAAGATTTTATTTCAACGATTTTGTTAAAAAAAAAAATATACGTTTGATATATCGCAATTTTGTACCTTTTGTTATTGAAATTTACCAAGCAATAATTCGCAGTCGACTTCAAAGGATTAAATATCGTTGGAAGCGGCATTTATCCATTTACGATATCGCCGCGTCAGGAGGCTCGATACTCGCATCCGGCAATAAAATTCAATGATACATTCGACACATTCGTACACGGCGAGGTTAGAGACGCGGACAATTGCGTAGGAAAGGTTCGAAACGACCGGCGCGTCCACTTGGTAGACTTTAACCCCGGATATATCGAGCGGAATTTCCCTGATCTCGACGGTACGAAGAGGACGATGGGAGAGAGCCATCGCTTTCCCCCTTATGCCTCGTGTCTAGACGACTTTAAGCAGGGGACGACAGTTTTATGCTGACGTTCCGGTTATACGAGGGGCTGACCGTCGTCGTCTTCGCCGTCTTCGTCTTCGTTGTCGTCATCGTCGCCGCTAGGAATGATCGAGGACACGTGACTCGCGTCAAATGGTACAGACGCGTTCGATTTTACGGCGCGGTCGCATCCAGTTAACGATCGCAGTTCGAACGACACCGACGATACGTGCGACGATTTCGTTCGTCTCGCCAACCATCGTTACTTCCAATTATCGTTCGAACGACGATAAACTCGACCAAGCAGGAACTATATCCGCGATATAATGCGACGTCGTACTTCGTGCCAGTATAGCGACGTCGCGCGTTGCGTTATTGCAGTTGTAACTCGAACCTCGCGTGTCCTCCCGTTACGATCATTGCGCTTTTCCTGAGAAATTAATACTGTGAATTAATTCGATGGATCGGTGGTTCCGAAGCGTGATTTGCGACGATTAAGGAGAACTCGATCATTGCGCTTGTCCTGATACATTAATATCGCGAGTTAATCGACGAGATTGGCGACGATTGAGAAGAATTCGTCGGAAAATTACAGATCACGTCTAAGCAGTTTTCAAGTTAGGTTTCAGAGTTTAGTCCGAACGGAATTTTCTAACGAAACAAATGCGTCAATTTTCTGCCTTATTTCGTATTTTTAGAACGATGAAATTTAATCGGCTCATCGGGGCAATTACAAGCTGTCCAATTATTACGTTTATCGTAAAAATATTTTTCTCCCAAGCTGGAATCACCCTCAACGTTTAAAATATGACGGCCGTTTGTAGATAATACGTCGACTGGTTTCGTCGTTTTACGCAGAATCGTGCTCGAATATAAGCGTCCGACCTACGTAATTCGCGATAAGTCGATTACTTTTATTCTTTCAATTTTATTCGCGATGGAAACGTGACCGGTGTTGTCACCCTTCCCTCCGAATTTATCCAAATTAATTTCTTCGGTAAGATAATTTCTTTCGTTTCAGCCCTTATGATAAAATTTCATTTATACGTCATCGTTATTTCGTACAGAGTACACGCGTGAAATAATCGATTTTAGTCTTGATTTCGATCATCGACCGTGAGCAATGTCGCGTCGTTTTTCGATAGCTTTGCTCTTCATCGCATCCAAGAAAGGCGACGAAATCACGCATAATTATCAAACGGTCGAATAGTTTAAAAATATTCAAGACGTCAAGACGTTGACGTTTATCGATTCAACTGGCCTTGATAGTGTCGAACATAGTCAACGTAGGCGTGGTGAAGAATTCGCGATCCTCGTGAAAGATAAGTCGCACTTCTTCGTCCTACAGGAAACGAGAAACGCTAAGATGGATTAAATCAACAGGCTATCGTCTAACTTTTGAGAATAAGTCGTACTCATGAATAAATCAGATACATATTTGAGTTAGGGGAAATCCAATGTTAAAATATGAAAAACTTTCGGAATTACCACTTTAACGCGGTATATTATCGTGCATTGAAGCACTCCGCCTCTCGACTATAATTTTCACTCTCCTCCGACGAGAAAAACAGTGAAAAAATAAAATAAGTAAAGAAGAGTGCAGGTAACACGGAGAAGTGAAATTTTTTGTATTACAAAATTGCGGAGAACGGGAAGGAGCGAACGTCAAAACGAAGTCGACGAGTTACAAAAGTGCCATTTTCATAAACGAATCTCGAGACACCGACTCGTAAACCTGAAGTATGGCTAAACTTCGAAGTACGAATATTTTACGGACGGATTACGTCAAACGCTAGAAAAGAATGAAAAGAGTGGAAGCCGCGGGAGAGAATAGAAGGGAAAAATGGTGGAGAAATAGTCGCGGAAAAATGCGCGAGGTGTAATAATTTATAGCAAAGCGGACCCGACTCTCGTTCAAATTTATCAACGAATATTACGAGAGTAACGGTATAAACGCGCTATAAAGGAAGAAGACGTTGCATTTCCACGCGCGAGCTCGTAAAACGACATCGCGTCCGCGACGAAAAAAGTTTTCCAACCTGTGACGTTTCGTTAGAAAAAAATAAATTTCGTCGGACCCTTCGTACGTTTCTAAACGAGAAAAATATTCGAAGAATTACAAAATCGATTCGCGGGATCTTTAACGGAGACGTTGACGAAACTTTATTACGAAAAAGTGTTCGCTTCCCTTTTAGGATCGATAAGAAAAGATGCCATGGTTGCGAGCGATGATTTTTGTCTCGGGCCACGCGTTTATTCATTAGCGACGCCCATCCGTACGAAGGTTCTTTTATCGGTCTCTATTGTATTCAAGCTCGAAAATTTAAGAACGCGCTCGGTGGCGACGATATCTCGACGAGAAAACGCGTGAGTCGGCAACGACGAGTTCCGGCGCATTGATGAATATAAATGCAAGGCGGTTCACCTACGATAATGCGAATACTTAATCCGGCACGTAATGTCTTATGATTGTGATTAATGACTCGTGATTAATCGCGACAAGGCATACGAAGGGTTCACGGGACCGGTTGGGACCAAAGACCAGCCGGCCACCATAAAAATTTGTCTTAACCGCGGAAGAATAATTTCTGTCGGCGCAACGCGTCCATCATGATCCACCGAGGGTGGAAGGAGCGTAATGGAGCCCGCGAAGACCCGGCAACGAGTAAATTTATCACGCTCTCGCGGTGGTATCGGTCGTCGCGCGTTGCAACCTACGAGGAACCTTTTAAAAGGCACCGACGCACGTCTACGAGCATTTTACGACCGACTACGTTCTCGTTTTCGCCTTCCCTCTTACTCGCGACGCCAGCGATTCGACGATATTCCAATTTCGTTTAAATTATCCATTTGGAAGGGATCTCGTTTCATTTTGTAATACTAATTCCATCGAATGGACGAGTGAAGGCGATCGCATACCTTTTAAGTGATACGAGTCAAGCATTGCGCGCCACAAGTCCGACGCGCTAATACTAAACGTACCGGCATTTTCGTATACCTAAATGATCCCTTACGCAACTGACGTTGATTCGTGGACAAAAAATTGTTAATTTATCGAAGGGAATAATTGACGACATATACCAGTAAAATAGTGAAACATATATTTCCATTTTTATAAGCGATACAAACGATTAAAGTAAATTTTGAAAAGGGTCGTTTGAGCCCGCTACGAATTTAGCTAAGAAATGAAAATAAAAATCTAGCTTTTTATTTTCATTTCTTAGCTAAATTCGTTTCTTTTCGTATCGTGCCAAGCGCGATCAAAGGAAGACCAAAAAAATCGAACTCTCTTCGGCAGCGGAAGGAGAATCGGCAGCCTGTGCTTACGCGCGTGGGTGCTGGAGATTTCGCAGGCAAGGGTTAGAAATAGGAGCGTAACAGGCCGGAACAGCGGGCTCGTTACTTCGAGGGCAGATGTCGCGACACGTTTAAAGTCTGTACTTACCGTTTGTGCTGAATTCTGAGGCCTCTTCGAGGGTACAATGGCACGCCGTCCTTCAGCCAGTGCACTTTCGGGGGCGGTGATCCCCTCGTCCTGCATACTAGCTTTACTCTATCCCGTAACCTCGCTATCGAGTCCCTGAGTTCGGACAACGTAACTTCCCTCACTGAAAGCAGAGATAAGACGCCATCTGGTTAGTTTACTGAACCGTTGTGCAAACCGCACGGCTAATGACTTTCGCGTGTAATCTAAGTCTGTCGTAACGTTTAGCGGACGTTAGATTCGATTGGTATCGATCGCTCGCAAGATTATACTCCCACGAATCGCGTATAACACGACTCGGTGGGATTTTCTCCGAGTTTCTTCGCGACACAGTTTCGAAACTTTCCGAATAATTTGATTTTTACGAGCGTGAAATTACTGCGATGAACGACGACATCCGCACGGATGCTTTTACGGATATCGTTGCTCTCTTTTTAAACGTCGTACTTTAATGAATGTATCTTTTGAAATATTACTTTTTTACAGTTGGATTTATTTGATGAATACGCTCTTTCGCTTTGTCGCTTTGTAGTACGTCTCGAGATTATAAACGTAGTCGCGTTTGGACGAGCAACAAATCCAATTGAAAACGATTTCGTTTATTATAATCCGACACGATAAAATGCGTTTTCATTTTAACGATGTATTTATTAATGTGTTTTTATTTGGAAGCCTAGAAGGGGATCGCGTTACAGTTGGTATTTACGAAAGGTAAAGCTTTCGTTTACTCGCTTCTCGTTCGTATCGCGAAATATCTATCGTAGCTCGCGCTGTATGTACACTTAACGAGAAAAAGATCGAACAAGGTCGTTCTTCGAGCTACCTTGCAAAACTACACTTGGTTATCGCTCGCGTTTCTCGATAAAATGAAAAATACCTCAAGTACCCTGCATCGTTCTACGCGATCCTCTTCCTTTCGGCAACGAGATACGACTGTCCAGCAATTTTTATGGCTTCTCCTTTTTCAGGATTTTTCCAAAGACCCGAGATATCGGGATTCGACTGCGCCACTTCGATTTGCACGTTCCCTTAAGAAAGGAATAGGCGATCCACGTATTCACTGGCCAGAATTCAACGGTAAATATACCACATTTTTAACGTGGAAATTCGAAGTAATCGTTAATCGAACGCATTTTAACGATATCAATATTTCAGAGGAATAATTATTAAGTGATGCGCAGGGAAATTCAATACACGAGTTTTATCTGATAGTTCGTACATTATGCGATCGTTTAATTTTGATCGATACGCAAACAATTTGCTTTTAATCTCCGATGAAACTGAGAAAATTTATTCGTTGAATTTCTTTCGAAGATTAAAGCACCGTCTAAATTGATTTTTTTTCGTCGATGATTTTCTACGTATGCTTTAAATGCTACTGTTCCGAACTTCGAAATTGAATGGAATTTTTACGCTTTTGATAAAAAAAATTCGCCATTCAATCAGCTTTTATCAGATTTCAGCAATCAGATTTTATCATGAAACATACAAACATCAGCGGGATATATCGAATAGTATCGGAGATTTTGGCCCGCTACGCTTTTTTCGATGATCAGGGGTGTAAAGATCTTTCAAAAATAGCTACAAAACACCACCGAATTAGGTAAGATGGCATCGGGTTAACGCTTATATTTCAGTCGTTCTTTTGTAATTTCTTTCAACATTTTCTTAAGATATTTTTCTTTATACGGAGCGAATTCACAATAATAAGAATCGATACGCAAAAGAAATCTTCATGATTCCGATAGAAATGATTTTAAATCAATTGTAAAATTCGACTCTCGAAAGATAATGACAAATTATTCTATATATAATAGTAAGGAAACGTATCTTTCGAATTATTTAGGAATTATCGAATAAGCGCATCAGACGTTTACTTAGACGCGAGTAAAAGAAAAACAAAGTAGAACTTCGTTGTCTTGCTATTAAAAGCGACGCTTCCGTAAATTTGCTCTTTATATTTGTATCGTAAAGTGCGAAAGAGAGGAAAGAGAAAGAGAGCGGGAGCGTAGAAAAATTTTAATTCCGTGTTACCTTCTAGTTAAAACATTTTCGCATAAAGACGATTAAAATATTTCGCGTTGGTTTAGCCGACGGCGCGTAAAACGTTATTCGTTCGAGTTCTTCGCAAGTTTATAAGCGCCACGTACGGAACTCTAGGCTCCACTTGCGTATTTAAAGTGAATTATTTACATACGAATACGCAGGAAGAAAGACGCGAAAACGTTACTACGCGTGAACGCGTTGCACGCTGCGACGGAATTCTCGACGCTTTGTACCGCTTTCGAATTACGACTGTCGCGTTTTGTTCGTCGCATCCGTACATCCTTTCACATCGTTTAAGATATCATCTCTTGCTGCTTTTCTCGGTCCCCCTTCGCACGCGTTTGTTACCTGCTCGCGACATCTTGCAGCGATAACGAATGGCTCGTCGAGAGACTCCGTTTTTCGCTACGACGATGGAAATTTCGAATATCATTCGATATTCCAAATATTTGCACCAATCGATTCGACTATCGTTCTCAAAATTACATAAAATCTTCGTTTCCAATCTTCCAAACATCGAAGTTTCTCTCTGTGATTTTTAATGAGATTTTTTTGGACCTTGATAATTTTGACGATCCACGTAAATTCAATCAAGTTCGAGAGTACAATTCGGATGGGACACTGATCGTAACGATGAACTTGGAGAGTAAGAAAAATCTCAACGACCTACAGTCGTAAAAGTCACAAAGAATTATGATCGTTCCTTGCACCAAACGAATGCACGAACGGAAGGACGTCGATGTCTCTGCGAAGTCATTAGAGCGACGTCATTTCGCTACCTCGATGCCATTATGTTCACGTCGCACGACTCACCTGCCACGAGCACCGACGGAAAAGATGTCTCGTTGTTGCACCTTTGTCACTGCGTCAATCGAGCTGGAAACTTGATTTTGGCGCTCGCGCGCTGCTTGCTTACGTTCCATCGGTTATTTTACATTTTGAGAGATTTTCCATCGTACGACGGTATCGGTGATCGGTCTTTTTATCATCGACGAGACGTATCGCTAAAATTCCATATTGGATACCGCGAGAAGCGTTTAATAAGTTTACGTCCAACTGTAATTGTTCGGGTTCGTGTAACTTGCATTATATTTAATTGATCCGATCGTTTCCACGTATACGTCCCTCGTAAAAGTTCGTGATACAGACTGCACGAATAGATTGCATTCTCAAAGTCTAATCAAACATTTACGTAACGTGTATATCATACACCACCAGGTCAATTAAATATAACGCAAGTTAGAGGACCTCGAACTATCACAGTTCGACGTAAACTTGTTAAACGCTTCTTGCGGTATCCATTATGGACTCGTAGCGATTCATCTCATCGATAGTAAAGAATATATATATATATATATATAATAATAGTACGGGTTGTCACGCTACATGTCGCGTTATAAATTTCCAATTCGAACGAGACAGTAACATATCATACTTCTCATCGATCTCGTCTAATAAAATTACTCTTAACTAGTTACTCTCAATTTCTCAATTTTAATTCGATAAAATCTCATCTGAGTTGACGTAGATTTTTTCTCTATTACCTTGCGATCTTCGCGAAAGATAAAGTAAAACTCGCAAAAGAAATTTCTCGAGCTATTTCGTGCAAATTTAGACGTCGTTCTCTCATACGTTTCGGCAGGCTTCCATCGGCATCGATCGTTGCCTCCCGCGCGTCCTCGTCCTTTATCGCGTCCCTTATCATGGTTTCACGACGCGGCCACGCGAGATCCTCGTTTTGCCCGTGCGTGTGCGCATGCGTCCGTCTCTCGCGTGATTTTTCTCGAACAGGACGAGAAATTTTGGTTTGGAAGCGTCTTTACATCGACGATACTACGAATTTGAATGACGGATGAACGAGTTCGTGCAGATTTTCGATGGCATCAGGACAGATTCGGATATATCGGAATGATTGAAAACAAGTGACGTGTGTACATATTAGGAGGTATCAAGAATGAAACTTGTAGTTGATAATAATTTTTCTACAAATTTTAGTCTTGACGACTTGATATTTTAAGAGGCGATATTTCAGGCATCTCTAGAAAAATATTGGGTTAGGATATAGCTGATAGTATCAACCTTGAAGATCAAGAATGCCTGGGTAGGTACTCCATCACCGATGAAGATCAGATGAAAACACCGATCAAGAATCCTATATAATTTAAGAAACGTATATCGAAATTAAAATGTATTGCGTTTGAATTTTTCTTAAAAAGCGGAACGAATTTTCCGGACAACCCGGTAGAGTTTGAAGAAATTCAGTCCTCCCTCGAAAAGGTACGCGCTGAAAATCTTTATTTCGACTAATGACATTGACATCGTGGACTTTGGAAAGTTTTATCGTGCGTCTGTCCAACGTACGAACTACGAATACTTGTCGCTATTTGATTTATTTTTGTAGAAACAGCGACGAGATTCGGTCGTCCAGTATAATAATATTCGGTAATTCTAGTAGAAATAGCCACGAAAATTGAAAGAATCATAGTATTTCGACACGCGCGAAGCGTAAGATAAAAAAATAAGCACGGCATACGTAAGCGTTCGCGATGTAGCGGGTTTCGGTAATTCTTCCTCGGTGGAAGCGCAGTCTCGACGTTTTTGTCCGACTCAACGTCGAGTTTACTACTTCACGGTAATAAACTCGCTTATGAATATTCAAACGCTTCGCAATTATCAGTAAAACGAAGAAAAATGAAGTTATATCCCTGCTAATGGATTGAAGAGATCATTATGCAACGGCTGGAATCATAGTTGCGTAACGAAACTACGCGAAACGAGTAGAAACGAGACTGCTACGTTCCTCCATAACTTTTCAGCCGTAATATCGACGAACGAGCTTCTTTCGTAAACTTCGAACTTTTTTGTAAAGATCGAACGATCGAGCGCGACCGTTTTCCAGCAGAAATTTCAAAGACGAATAGTCGCAGTGCTGTCTCTTTTTGAAATACGAAAAGAATTCTATTGGGTCCGGAGGACGTTACAGGTTGCTTTCCATCTTTCGACAAATTCGTTTCCAGGACGTCGTTCACCCCAGAGAATAAGCCAGTACGCGCTTTCTTCGGGCGACCGTTCCATTTCAATCGTAGCACCGATTTGTCGATGGTGCGAGACAGTCGTGACGCGGTAACGGCGAACGATCGCGAAATTGCCGCGTGGAGAAGGAGGAATCGAGCTGGCTGCGACACTCCGATACGTTCGAGAATCCTTTCACCGCTCGATTTCCATTAAGGCGGTCTGCGCTAGTTGAGTTCGTAACGAAGTACGTCACGAGCGTTCGCTTACCAAAAAGCGAAAAGAGGTGGCGAGAAGGAGGGCGGGAGGGGGAGGAGGGAAATGGCAAATTTCCGCGGTATTCCCACGAGCAAAGCTGAAACGGCTGGTGGCGACCCTTTATGCGGGACGTCGTTTAACGATTAGCCTTGTGAATTTACGCCGAAATTCGAATTTAAACGGAGCGGACGCAGAGTCGGA
>JAITYT010000974.1:790266-803039 GCA_025433975.1 Liostenogaster flavolineata | reverse complement strand
TCTCTCTCTCTCTCTCTCTCTCTCTCTATTTCGACGTTTTAACCTTCCTCGCTCGCGGTCGCGGCTTTTTTTTAAGGGACGCGGTTCGCATCAACGTTCGAACATTAAATTCAAAGCGAATAGCCGAGGCTAATGCGACGATTTTTTTTTTTTCCTTATTATATTCGTCGTCTGGTTTTTGTCACTCGATATTTTGTAGAAAATCTTTTTCGTCGGTACGAAGGAGAGGGAGACGGTGTGCGTCGGCGAAATTACGCGCTCGTACTACTGCGTTCCGCTCGAGCTCAGCGGCTCGAAGCTGGAAGATCGCGTCGCTCGATCGTTCGATCGAAGCGAACGCCGAGTCGAACGGCGTCCCGACCGAATTCGTGACGCAGTTCCGTTCGTGGGCGGCGAACGAACGATCGCTCGTCGCACGAAACCTACCATATTTCTTATAAACGACATCGCGACAACGATCGACCCGCCATTTTATCACGAAGCTCGTAGAAAGGAGTTTTATGGGGAACAACTTGCAACCATTTATTTTCTAATTTATGGGGGATGTTAAAAGTGTTAAGGAGGGCATAATAAAGGAGACAAAACAGAGCCGAGAGCGCTGGGAAGAAGCGATCCTCTCGAAATTTTCTCTCCGAGTGCCTCGAATAAGACTACGGTCATTATCGTAATTTTCTTCAAGAAGAATAATTCACGCGACTATACTCGATCGACCGTCTCTCGTGTCGATAGTCTCGCGTTTACACTTCCATCTAAACGTTTAGTATTTATTTAGTTCCACGAGGACGGTTCGACTTTGCTATCTGTCTCGTCACGTCGGGGAAAAGCACGTGGAAGAGAAGGTGAAAAAGGTGCGACGATCAACCGAGCCACCTTAAAGACCCGCTAACGAATCTTTTAGGAGGTTCGTTTCGGCGAGAAACGAGCGGCGCGAATTAATTATTCGGTCGTCTCCACTTTGGTGATTAGTAGGAAACGCGGTAAGATGCCGACGCTCGTAAGAAATCGTGGAGAAAAGCGCTCTCGAGCTATGCTAAAACTTATGGAAGGAAGAGCTAGGAGAAATCGAGACCGTCGACGAGCCGGGCTGAATTTTACAGCCGTGGATCCTTCGTATTTCGCGAAACGATGGGAATAACTTAACGTTTGCTCGGCGAGGCAGCCTCAAGGACACGCGAGAAAATTTCATTAGAAATTCATCGGAAGGACTTGTTCTTTTCACCCCCTCCCCCCCTTCCGGACGCTTACCGTCCCTTTATTTGTATCGTCGAAACGGAATTAGCATCGATGGTAACGCGGCGATAATTAAGACGCGATCCTTCGCCGTTATTTACCAACTTTTTTCTCCTCTCTGTTCGAAGATTCGAAGCACGTCGAAAAGTTTTACGGAAGGTAATATCTCCCGGGAATTTAAGCAAATGTTAAACCGGCTTCTCCTCGATCGTCGTAGAAACACGTCAGGTTTCTTTTCCGCTCCTCCCTTTATCGCAACACGGGAGAGATCTCCTTTGGGTCTCGAGAAAGCGATAAGAGAGACGTTAGCGATGAATAATTACTCCTTGAAAGTCTCGATCGATCCTTAATCGATCGATGGATCGCCCGATGACGATGCTCGCTCGACGTACCTCCTCCGGAGATTATGCGACAAATTCCGAGAATAACTTCGAAGAGGAGATAATATTAAGATAAATTTAAACTCCGTAGAACGAGATGGTTACAAGGGACTCGCAGTTTATACAAAACGCAGGGACGCGATTTCCATATTAAAACGAGCGAAACGATTGCGAGAATAGCAACCCATTCGTACACAAGTTTTCCCATAGCCCCTTTTCAAAATTTGCATATTTATTCGTCGTAGGACGCGAGGCTGGTACATCCGTGAGTTTTGTGCCGTAAAAATGTGCCAATTAAAAGAAGATACGGTTGGTTTAAATCGTTAAAATTTGTTTAATCGACTACGAGTTGGCAAAACGAAGACTCCGTTTCCGCTTCGCGAGAGATCAAAGAAGAAGAGAGACGAGAAGAGGGAGAGGATTCGTACGAGGGTACGACGGTTGTTTCAATGTTCGTAGGTCGGATCGATCCGGAAAGAAGGTACGCGTCGTAAACGAGGTCGCGCATCGAAAATGAGTCGATACAGTCTTTGACAAAATTACCGGGCGGTCTTGTTTCTATCTAGCCACGAGAGCGTTACGCATTTTATTCACTTTTTATTATCGTACCTGGCGGACGATCGGTGAAAAGCGGAGAAGGAGCGCAAAGGTAAAAAAGGACTTCTCAAAGAGGATCGAGTGGAAACTGAAAGAGAATCGAAGAGACGAAGAAGCGAAGGCAGAAAAAGTGAGAGCCGATTCCCCAAGGGTAAAACGTTCGATAAACTGTCCGTTGGCTCTTTCCGTTTCGTGTGAGCGCGCGATATTTTGTTTGTACTGCAAATGTTACAAATGACTACGTTTGATTATTTATGCGATCGTAAAAACCGGAGAAAAAGGAATTCGTTTTTTTTTCCCCTTCCTCTCCTTTTATCTCGCGTTTTCTATAATCGCCATGTCGAATTTATCGAATTACGTCGTTCGATTTCGATAGAAACGAGAATACTTTGATCCGCCTTGCTAAGAATTTCTTCGTCGTATTTATTCTTCCTCTCGGCATTTTAGAGCACAAATGTTATAATTAACTTTCCAACGTTTTTCACGAGCGCGTCGAGCTTCCTTCGAACTACACGAATAAAATATCCTTCCGGAAATTCTCCTACAGACGATTATTCGATGTTCCAGATACGTTCGAGTTGGAAGGAGCTTCGTGTCGTATCCTCGAGCCTTTCTCGTTCGTCTCGTCGAAGCGCTTTACATCGAGCGGCGATGGAACTTTGCCCTTCCGCCTTCGAATTCCCGCGAACTTACGTTTCGAGGACGCCACCGGCTATGATAAATAGCTAAATTATTCTCGCGAATCGCGTACGAAAGCAACGGTCTAATCGTCCAAGCGACGGCGGTATTGCTCTCGAAGTGGCACCGTATTCGCGATAAATCATTCCAAACGGAACGTTCGTTCGGTCGAGACTTCGGTTGCGTGCGGGGCATCGAGTTCATTACGCCGTGAAAGAATTTCTAGGCTCTGTCGTTAGAACGGCAGGTAGTTAAGCTCGTAGCTAGCTGGCTTATTGGCTAGCTCGATGGTTAGATAGGAAATCAGTCACGACAATACTGTAATTCGTAGTCCTACCTTTCTCCTTGACGTTTCTATTCGCCGATACCAAGCGTTCGGGCTAGATACCCATCCGATCGTCTATCCACTTATCTAACTACCTCTTCCAGGCTGTCCGCGGATCGAACTAGAACTCATTCGCTCGTCTTCCCGCGTTAATTCACAACTGGAATACGTCAGTGCGAGATAATGGCACGCGTACTGACGAACTACCGTAGTCTCCTCCTCTCCTCGACGTAATTAACACGACGATCGATTCCATTCCTTTCTTCCTTTTCTAACGGGTTCGTCGCGATGGTCAGTCGCTGCTTTCGAAATTCCAATTTATGTTTATCCGGCACGCGATGAATTTGGAAGGAGGGAGAAAAATAATCGAAACGTTTGCCGATGATATAAGAGGGGAATTTCTTACAGCGAAGGAATGTTAAAACACGTCCGAGAGTATGGAAATGGAATGGAGTAAAAAATGACGAATTTTTCGATTAGCGCTTGCCAATATTTCTAATCGATGTTTCATTTTTCTCTCGCCTCGATGCAACGAATTAATAAAACAAAGCGTTGTAAAATTGCTATGAAAATTCAGACGAAGTATCTTTTCGCACCGGAGTTCAATTGGACCGATGTTCAGTTTTACGAATAGTGGGCCGATTTTACTTCATAAAAAGTATTATCGCGGTCTGTACTAGGTAAAAGAGTTTTATTGCCTCGAAAAAAAAAATAAAAAAAAATAACTGTAAACGCGCGATGGCCATACTTCTGTTTAATGTTTACGAACGTTTGTGCGGCGGCATTCTCCATCCAGGATGGAGAATAACGTATAGCGCTTGTCTCGCGCAACGTTGAATCGTCGAGGACGTATGGGCGTACGCGTTAAATCGATCGTCCATGCGTACCGCGTTCGAACTTATCGAATTTTCGATGCAATTGATGTATCTTCGATGTGAAATAAAAAAGAGGGAAACACGAGGAAAAAGTAACTCGACGTTGCTGGCCAGCAGCAAGATTTGCGATGGTACGTGTCTAACGATTTCAATTATTCGATGTCGTTCGATGTCGGCACCAATGCGACGGCTTGTGCGTACGAGCGCCGACTATAGTCGCCATCGCGAGCTAATTTAACCCTGGTAGCTTTTCTTGCACGATTTTTAGAGCGGAATCCCGATCACGAGAAACGATTACAAAGGTGCGTCAGTCATTGTCTGTAATTGTCTTTAAATTGCTTTCGTCGAAAGTCATACGTTTAAAAGGAAGATTATCGACGAGTAGAGTATGTAATTATTGTACGATTACTCGAAGACTGGAACTCGATTTATCGATTTAATTTACCAATGAAAGTTCCATGCAAAGTCTTTCATCGTCGCTTCTTCGGCGACTCCTTACAGTTGGAAACTCGAAGGAGATCTGCAAATGGATAATAGTAGTGATAAAGCTTAACAACTCGTACAAAGTTAATTTCGATCAGAGATAAGACGAACGAGACGACTATCAAATAACTCGAAACGTTAACGAAGCCTCGTTACTCGATGCTAAAATCACGTTGGTGATCACGAAGTCGGCTAGACGTAACTTTGGAGGTTACCTGAAATATGGATACGAAGTGGAAACTACAAACTCGGCGCCGACATAAATCTCCTGACACGAGTCTTAATTCAAGAGTCGTCAAGTTGAAATACGTCGACTCGAAGTGGTTCGCAAAACAAGTTGCGAGGATTCACACCGTGTCTAACAATTTCCATTATTCCTGCCTTATACGCGTACGAAGCGTGCATCGTAATATGTATTTTCTCGGAAGAAAGAATCGCACGAGACTCGCTGCTACGACTGCTAAAGTAACGACGATGATCCTTTCGAATCTGAATGAGCGAAAATATCGTGCGCCCTCCTTATCCTTTTACATTAAAATCATTTTACATTACCGACGACGCCTCGAATCGACGCTTGACCTTGCGCGATCGCGACTCGCCACCTCTTAGTCCAAGGGAAAAAAGGAAGATCGAGACTATTAAAAGCGAAGAGGAAAGGAGGTTAATTGCGAGATACATGCGTTATACTTAACGTTATAATGCAAAGTTATCTCGTCGTGTAAATAGGGTGGGTCGTGTTGCACGAGAAAATATAAAAGAATCCGTTTTTACGTTCACTCTAGCGACACTTGACAAAAATTGACTAATTTTGCAAAAAAACAGTTCCGAACTAGTAGAGCAACTAATTGCATCGTTCGCGTGGACATCCAATGACTACTAACGGAACCAGATTCGTCTAAGGTCTACGAAGCTTTCTTCCTTATTTTCAAAGCGTAATGGTTTTCGCCATTTTGTCAGCTCGTTGTACAATCATTGTAATTATAACTTAAATATGCACGATCGTCTATTTTGTTCATAATCCATCGTTTGTCGCACCTGTTAAGTGCGCGTCCGTGATCCTGAATGAGGTGCAAGCGGCTTCTTCGGCGCGTAGCAAACTGTTAACTATGTCGCGCGATCCAAACGCGTGTTTCGCGCACGAGCAAGCTTCGCGAATCGCGCACGAAGCTGCAATGACCTCGCCTTCGAGCGTAATACGTTTCGGAGGGTCTAACATTATCAGTGGCGTTGCACGCGACTAGCGCCCGACTGACTTACGACTGACGAATCCAGCCGACAAAATGATCCATTTCCACGGTGCCAGTTTGGAAACTAATAAAAGAAAGGAGGCTCGAACGACTCCGCTGGAAAATATATTCGACGTCGGCCCGGCGTGGAATCGACCTTGAAAAACAATCGGCCGGACGTGAGAGAGTCAAGGGGCATTTTGCATAACGACGCGCCACACTCGACACCCGTTCGTTTCATTCAGCAGGAGCGAACTGGGATCTCATTTTTCAAGACAGCTCGGACACTGAATTTCCAACGTTCTTGCAGGCCGAATGAACGGACCGATAGGAAGAGAAAGAGAGAAAACGGTTAGGAGGAAAAAGCAGGGGACGGTGCTCATGTAGAAACCCCGCACGTAGCTGGGCTCGCGTGTAACTCGGGATGATGACGGTGGAAGAGAAGAAGAAACGCTTCGCACGAGGAAGCAGGAGCGAACTAAAGCTAGGCTGGCGCACGAACCGGTCTGCGGTGCTCCGGAAATCCGTGACTGCAGGCCGATAGGGCAACGGTGTTACCGTCTCCAGAGTGTTATTACTCTTCATCGCGTTCCCTTCGGGAATCCAGCTGGCACGCGAAAACTCACTGTCCCGGATGGACCGTCCTGCCTTCTCCTTCCGCCACCCCGTCAAAATCGATCGGACATTCACGACGGTGGATCGCGGAATGGCGGTTTCGCCTTTCGTTTTCCCTCCAACCGGACCGGAGCGAGAGAGTTGCACGCTCGATCTACCGCCAACGAAACGCGACGGTAACCGATGTTCTTCGCCTTTCGAATGATGCAGCGCCGGATTATGTACTCCTCTTGCCATTTCCAGGGCCGAATTTCACCGGAGCTACGCAGCTTTTCGACCGACTCGAGGCTGAAATCTGTTTATCGATCGACGTGATGTGTATTGTACGATAGAAATACGTTGGAACAATGGCGCATAACCGACGTGGATTTTGGCGAACGCCGCTTTACTCCCAAAGATTCCAAACACAGTAAGTACAATGGAAACTTCGATTATCGGAACAACCATTATCTGAACGTATATTCCGGAACTCGATTGTTTCCGGACAGCGCTTACGTTTAAACGCGCGTGCGTGCGATTATAATACTGATTTTTTTTTTATCATCAAACGCGTGATCATAAATAACCTTAGATCGATACGTGTGTTTCGATTCGTTTCTTTAACTTCGGTAAAAATTCGCGAAGTTAATCGAATTGGTTTCAGTAAGATTTTAATAGAATCAATTGTCGAAGCGATACGCAAATCCCTTGAATTACCGAAAGTATCTCGAAGTATTTTCGAAAGCTATTTGATGTAAAAATAGATCCGCGCGACGCGGTAAGTAAAATATTTAGCCCGAGTCTGGACGAATTTAACGTCTGTTCGCGCAGAACCAATACATCCGTTGAAGATTGAAGACGGAAGATCGTGTGATTTCGAGATCCTTCGAAATTATTCTCTAAATTGAATTCCCACGTTTGGCAAAACGCTCGCGGTAACACGTCGTCTGCCTGACAATTTGGTAAATTCGACACTCTCGCCTCTCCCTGTCTTCCTCTCTTTCCCTTGCGGTAACCTTTCAGGTGCGATTAACCTGCTTTTGTCGCGTCGCGTTACGACGTTTCCCGACATTCCGCGCCTGAATATTCCAGGATATTTGCGTCTCTTTGAAATCTTCCTCGATGCATTGCTTTCTTCGCGACTAAAATTCAAACGTCTTAAAGAAAATATCACCAAACATCGAGGAGGGTTTATTTTCGATCGATTATGCGCAAACATCCTATCAACGTTAGTTGCTCGCCTTTTTCCTTCTACGATGCGTTTGGGGGACGTTTGGTCAGCGTGAAAATCCGAGAAATTTTGCGAGTGCTAATAGAGTCAATCATCGGCAAAAAAGTCATTCAACGTCTGACGTAAATTGTAATTTCGTAGGAAGGATCATTTTTCGCGAGCGAAAGAACGGACGACCGTAGAAAGTGTAGACGAGGATGTAGATTCCTTTGAGAATCCACAGGTGCGAATACTTTTGAAACGCGAATGTAGATACCAGACAGAACTATACTAGGAAATATAATTATAACGTACGAACCGCCGTCGTCGAGTCGAGCGTTTGTTACGGCTTTGACGGAAAGTTCGAGGTACTACGAAAGTCACGAGGGAACGCAAAAGCGCAAATGAAAAGATAATTTATTAGTTTTCGTTTGTTAAAGTTATGCTGCGTTACGCGGGACGAGTAGAAGTTACGTGATAGTGGTAACAGGCGGATGAAGCGAATACGTATGTTACTCCTTCGCTCTTACGAAATAATCTTTCCCTTTGCTCGAGAATTAATAACGCATGGAATTGAACAACCTGGAAAGATCCTAATTAAACATCTCGCCTTGTACAGGGCGACGAAATATTACGAATCGATTTCTCTTACCGGAGGAAGGAAGGCTTTTGTCGAGGAAATAAGAGCGCACAACTGTACCGATAAAACAAGGTTTAATATAAAATAATATAGGGTTGTCCGGAAAGTTCGTGTCGATTTTCGGTTTTTTAAAAATTTATTTATTATTTTATTATTTGTATTATATTCTTTATTATATATTTTATTATATATATATTACATAATTAATTTTTTTTAAAAATTTTTTTTCCAGACAACCCAATAAAACACGGGCTTACGGCACGATACTAAGCCGAAGATTCTTCAAGATGGACGCCGAGCGCTAGAAACAAGCGAGAAGTTAAACTGCCGAGCGCTGGTCTAGACAAAACACACCAGATCGTATATTGTAGCCAACGGACTATGAACGATCCAGACGGTGACGTCACGTCCAACAGATTTGTGGTCCCGCGTGGAGTTACGCGACATCGATGTTATCGCAGCGACGCGTAAATTCTATTCGTTAAGGGACAAGCGGAGTCTTACTTCAGGCCTACTGGTTCGAGCAGTGGTTTGTTTTTTATCGAAAGGGGCTTCCTAGACAGTCCGAGCCACGGAAAGCAATCACGATTTCGTCTTTTTTCTCCCGAGTGTCTTCCTAACGATCGAGACGCGATACGGTCGTCGAAGACGGTCACGCGATAGGAATAAATCTTGCGGATACCAACTGTTCGTTGAGTAATTTCTTCGCGTTCAACCACCAAGAGCGAAGAGTATATTTTTCCCGACAGAAAAAAATCGAAGTCGAACGTTCGTGCGAGAGAGAAGAAGAAGGAGAAGACGAAGGTAAAGGAAGGTAGTCGCGCAAACGTTCTCACGACAGATCAGCGCTGTATCGACCATGTCGTCGTCGTCGTGGTCTGCCGGATAAGACACCCTCGGGCAGAGTTCTTGCGAACG
This sequence comes from Liostenogaster flavolineata, assembly GCA_025433975.1. Classification (NCBI taxonomy): domain Eukaryota; kingdom Metazoa; phylum Arthropoda; class Insecta; order Hymenoptera; family Vespidae; genus Liostenogaster; species Liostenogaster flavolineata. The sequence goes on along the minus strand of JAITYT010000974.1, from coordinate 793,883 downwards.
GTCAAAGCACTGTATCACTTTAAGCGACATGTCCAACTTCGAAGATAAGCGAAGCCAAAACTCGCCCTTGTAACGAGGAAACGTCGTAAAAAGTGTCCCCTGTCACGGATCAACCTGGAAATAAAATAACCGATCGAACTTGTCGGGCATGTAACGCGATTCGCGTCGTCTCGATCCATGCTAGTCCTCCGTAGCTTCCCTAGACCCCGCGGAACGAGGGGAAGGACGTGGAGGAAGAAGAAGAAGACGGAGCGCCTCTACCATCGTCGCTCTCCCCGCGCGCAACTATTTGATAGTTCGCTCGAAGTAATGTCGACGAAGCGCCCCAGGCGTCGACGATTTACGGGGCTTCTGCCCGTAACCCGCGGAGGGAACTGTTAACCGTGGTATCATCGAGAGACATCGCGATTTTGACGAGGCATCGCGGAGAATCGTGGACGATCGTTTGACCGACCCGGTGAAAATCGGCCTACGTCGTGGTACGACTTAGGAGCTATAATGATCCTCCACCCGTGTCTACTCGAGTTTAACGCCAAACGTATCGAGTGGGGTCAAATGAACCTTTTCAAAATTTACCTTAATCGTTTATATCGCTTATAAAAATGGAAATACATGCTTGACTATTTTATTAGCGTTGTACATTATTTATTTCGATAAATTAAGCATTTTTTTCTAAAAATTAACTTCTGTTTCGCACCGTTAATTTCGCTCTCCATGCGATCGGTAAATAAGATTCACCTAGTCGTTTCCATTCGCCGAGTGCAATCCCAATTTCACATTCTCCTTGTCCCACCTTCTCTCACTGTTTAAGATTCTTGCTTCCGATTTTTCAATGATCGATATCCAAGAGACGAGCGGATTCCCTCGTATCCATGGAGAATCTTCGAGCCCTTTCTCGCGACGACGCGATCCTGTCGCAATCTATCATGCTTTGGATCGATGTTCGCTCGTAGGTCGGATGTCGTAGCGTTACGAAGCAACGAGACAAATCGATGTCTAAACCGAGAGCTTCAAAGGCTGTCTTCGATTTCGGTCCTTTATCTTCGTTCTCAATGCCATAATTCGAGCTCTCGTATCGTTAGTCGAATTCAATGATGCGTGGAAGTAGCAGTCGCAGCGGCAGTACCAGCAATAGAAGCAGTCCCTAACTACTTAGCGTCGTAGAGTAAACGTCTTGAGTGAGAAGTTCCTTGCAGCACTCTGATATCCATACGGAAATCAAAACGGTGTTTGTGTACCGTCTTGAGTACGAACTGTTACATGTTTACACAAGCGTCTCTCTTCGCGAAACAAAGCGTTACTCCGCGACGTTTTCGTTCGACGATCGTGCAATGACGTAAATAACACATCGCGCATGCTTTGACCTGCTCCCTAGCACGGATAACGCAAACTATTAGACAGGAGTCACGCCATCTTGTTCATCTTTCCTCCAGAGACAAAACAAACTCTAGAATAGTATAGCAAAAGTAGTAGTGTACTCTGGAGTATAGCAAAACGATACGGAAAACGTCGAAGGTGGAATGCAATATTTAATCGAAATTTATCCGACGATAGCCGAATAATCAAGATTTTTTTAATCGACGTGAAAATATTCATATGTCAAAATATTACGATTAATTACGTTTGCAGAAGTTGAAATACATTTTTTAGGTCAAACGTTTTTTCAATGAGTCACCCAGTTTAGGGGACGATATTTTAATCGCACTTGACCTACGTGATTCGATGAATATCATACTCCTAATAATTTATACATCGCAATACGTAACTGGTTTCATTGCTGCGAAATACTCCATTGTCGCGAACTCAATGTACTTTGAATTATGGACAAGAGACTTGCCAATTTAAATCCAAATTAAGATACCAAAAGTGAGCCATTGTTGGTAGAATTACCATCGATGTAGCAGAAAACAATGTAATTGTTCAACTTTATTTAATAACGGATGGAAAAATAAGTTGCTAATGTATTTCTGTTGTTATAAACAGATGTAAAGTGCATTTTCAACAGAGCTTTCCGGTGTCCTTATATTTCGAGATTAATTAATACAGGAATTTATTTATTAGGAGTGACGCGTTATATTTCATTTGCGATGGTGTTTCCCTCGATATGCAGATACATGGAATAATTCGTTCCATTCTTTGTACGAACAATATGTTTTCTTGGTTGCCCGAACAGATAGCGGATAAATGAATATTTCTTTCTTTCAAACTATTAATTATTTACGGGTTATTCTAACGTTTGGCTGCATAGTATCAAAATCTGATTGGTCACTCGTTCGTTTTGACGAAGTATTCGTTTCACCCAAACGTGCCCTACGTGTCAGATTTTTCGTCGACTTAAGCAACAAAACAACAGTACGAACGAAAACATTTTCTGGTAATGCGGTAAAAATTCAGAACTAGAAACTGCGTACGACCGAGACAGGTTAATTATCAACGCGTTCCTAAAAGAAAGGTACGGCGAGGAACAAGAAGCGAACGAGGTAGAGCTAATTCGTAACGCTTTGAAAAATTCCGTAAGATAAACGGAGGAAGATTCAAAACGGAAGGTTTTTCGATGTTGCTCGTGTAGTAACGCGACACGAGAGAAAAACAAAGCGATCGTACGCGTATTAACGTCGAAAAGGGAAATCAACGTGGATGGCACGTTTATACGCGCTTGAGAAACGAATTAGGAGCATTCGTCTCCAACGAGCTAACCCAATTTTAATCTTGGCGGTGGTCGGAGCTTCGATGTTAGTCGAAGAGACTGTAACGTAACGATGGACGCTTCCTATCCGCGTGAAACATTAAGGAGACGAACAAGGAGGCCGAGATGCTCGTCGTCATCGTTCTCGTCGTCTAACCATCCACCTAACCATCCACCTAACCATCCAGCTACCCATCTACACAGGGAGCTAGCTAGCTAGCTATCTACGAGGTCGAAACGAGGTTCCTTCGACGGCAGCCGCAAACACAAGGAGAACGGGGCTCCTTCGCGTCGGCACCGAGAGTAGCGAGGCGAGCGTAGTATAAACAGCTCCTGGAGTGCCATGGGGGAAGCATTAGCAAGTGTTAAGCTAAATAAACACTCTGCGAAGGGAGAGAGCCCCGCTCTCCCGTCTACAATAGTAACGAGTGAAGGGCGAGGGGAAGAGGAGACCGGGATCCTCCTGATGGAACGTCGAGTCCTTGCCTGCTGCCGCCGTTGCTTTCACCCTCCTTGCGTGAATTTACCGAGGCTCGAAACCGCAATCGAGTGGTTCGTCGTCTTAACTGCGGAATTACGAAGGATCCGAGCAGCCGTGATGGATCGCCTTTGTTTTCTCATCGTAATGATTTTTAAACGTTCGCCGGACCAACTGGGACGCGATAACGAGCCGGATCTTTTCTGAGCCGTCACCGTGACCGCACTGATTCTCCATCGGAATTTTGGAGAAAAACAGCGAAATCGATTTGTTTTCTATGTCGAAGCAGTAAATAGAAAAGAATTCTCTACTCTTCGTTAGATTTCATTTTTAATTTTTTATGCTTACGTTTTACGTTTTATCGACTTGATTTAATCGAATTAAATCTCAATTACAGCAGAAACGTTCGTTGCTCTTATCTTAAGTTTTTCTTTAAGTTTTTAAGGAAACAAG
>JAITYT010000974.1:766724-789208 GCA_025433975.1 Liostenogaster flavolineata | reverse complement strand
CGTAACCGATCGTCGACGCGTGAACATCGGTGAAATAGTACTCGTAATTCCGACACATTTTTCGTGTCGCGTCGCGGAATAAAGTGAATCGTAGTGCAAGTGATCGCGAGTGAAATGTGAGAACTGCAAGGAAGGTACCAACAATCATGGACGTAACATCGAGGAGTTGGTACGCCGCTGTAATCCGAATATCTGTCGATCGGTCGTTGCCTCTCTTGCCTCTTCTGGACTTCGGGTAAGTGCACACGAATTAACTAATAATTTACTAAGCGATTGGTAATATAATTTTGTATGTACTGTTAAACTGGGTTCTTCGACAATAGCATTCCTTTAACTAGATCGTTTCCACCTCCTCAAATGTAACAATATGGACTAGAAATTATTAATTATTTGTTAATATCTTTCTTTTAATCGTTTAAACAATAAATAAATTTCTTAGCAAACGATAGTTCTTACTGAAAGAAATAACTTTTGATAAAGGTCTTTTTTCTGTCTGATACAGTTTCACTGTCGTAGACATTATGTTTGTTCGGTTGTTTTTTTATTGTCACTTCTCCTCTGAGGATCGCAGACATCTTTGACATACTTATACGAGTATACTGTAAATGTTACGTGAGATGATAAATATAAATAAGAAATTATTGATTTTTTGTTTATAACTTTCTTTAATTGTTTGAATATATATACTTTGCTTTGTTGCGGTAAATAATTATTTTTCAATCATCGAAATCAATTTCTACGCATTATGTCGGGTAAAGTACATGCACGACAAGTTTTTAATAGCAATCGATAAGTTTTAACTTCACTTTTATGTAACATGAAGTAGTTTTAAAATTCTCTTATAAAAAATTAAGCTTCTCTATCGACTTGCTGTCACAGCTAATATATTGATTCTACGATACTTGCTAATTATATAAATACACAACTTATGAAGAACGATAGTACAATAATTGAGATGCAATTCATAGGAAGTCAATGAAAATAGGAAATGAATACAGATTGGCAAACCACGCGGAAACGTAATAAACTTGTGAATTGCGTGCATCTGCGCGAATTTCAGGGAATAACGAACCGAGCGTAAGTGTGGTGAAAAACTAAGTGTAACCGATGTGCAGAAATTAAGTACAAAACGCGGTGAAAAACTGCGTATAATCGAGTGCAATTGTGGGTAAAAACTGGCGTGAACGCGCTTTGTGTACGGACTTTTTAAAAGTTCCGCTAGGAGGACCTAGAAAGAATACCACCGTGTCCAGTTTACGTGTTTCGGATTACATATTTTTGGATGTGGGATATTTCGCGAGAATTTTCTCGAGTGTCAGAGAATTGATTATTTTCAGGTACTTCAGTCGTTGATGTTACGTTAGATCGCGCAGACCCTTACGTGACCCGTGTGCTGTATTTGGACTGTGCAAGGACCCTAGTTCCGTACCCGAGCTAACAATATGCCTTTACGACGATGCAAAGCAAGGGGTACGGTCATGGCACAAGGGTCATGACATCTTACAGTCCTAGTTAAAAAATTAGAGTATAGAAAAAAAATCACAGTTGAGAAATTAGAATCCAGGTAAAAACAAAATTTGAATTGTCGTTGTCTCACGTAGCTCAGGGGATTGCCTGTAGCACGCGTCGGCTCGCAAGGACATAAATTTACGACACCATCAGTCGACGTCGCCTGATCTCATCCAAAAAATGTCCGTAACTTTCCCAGAACATTCCATACGGATACGCCTGCACTCCATTGTCTCCCTTAAACTATACTACCCTCCTTCGACTATCAGTCAAAGTAAAGCACGTGCCTTTCGAGGGATTATACCTTAGATCGGGCAATCGGGGGTGAATCGTTAGCTGAACTTGTCACAAGCGATGATGCCGTCTGTAGCGACGAGGCAACCTGCCGGTCGGAAGCCAGAGTTCGCAGACAAGGAAGGTGCGTCGTGTCGCGCCGGTACGTGGCCAACTTTTAAAAGCATTTCCTCGAAAGTACGAATAACGACATCGTGCTTTGCCTTTATTTCTCCCAGGACCGACATTCGATTCGTGATGCCGCAAACACCTCGAGTTCAAACTTGCCCGCGGCGTGCTATCCCAAATGCACCATCCACTGTCCTGTACGAGAACGTGCGCGAGGAGTTCGACGGAGAAAGGATCGCATTTGTTCGCGTTGGTAAATATTCTTGAAAGGGGCTTTGCAATGAAGCACGATTAGCGGAAAGTTGAATTTTCAACGAGTAGCTAGGGAGTTTGAAAATTTCCTTCTTCAAACGATGAACATTTTTTCTAATTTATTAATCACTGAAAGTATATTCGACATGCCCATACGAGAATCGACGAGAATTTTGAATAGGAACTTTTTGCTTTTGGAAAAGATTTTCATTTATTAATCTGTATTCGCGTTCGACAACAAGCTTGACAGGTTCGCGTCGCAAGCCTTACATCGATTAGTGGTAAACCCGATGGATCGAAACGTATGGTCGAGGAGCAAAGGCAGACACTGAATTGGCAGAGCAAAAGGTATCACAACTAGGCGTTGTACCGATGCCTGAATTCTCGTTATTCCCGAGGGATTCATGGTTTCGCTTTGACGTCAGAGCCAGCGTGAATCTCTGGCCCTTATCCTTCGTCAAAATTTACGATGGAACGATGTTCCCTGTGGCGAGGAAAATCAGTAGCGCGATCACGGCACGAAATCACGATATCGCGAGTGGGCATTCGTTGCGCTCACCGAGATAGTGGTCGGGTTACACGCCGCTAATCTTAACCTCTAAACGATGTTCGACGGAGTCGGGTCGATCGAACGCCGGAAGAAATTCAAGTCGGTCTATTTTTCGAACATCATCGAACAATTCCATCCGGTCGTTCCCTCGAGAAAGCAAATGGACGACGATTCTAGGTAGCTTTCGTCGAATCTTCCACTCGCACGGAGGTTTAATCGGTCGCATTTGTGAGTTTCTTCTTTGAGAGCGCGAAAGGGTCGTTAGTCGTTGACGTCGCTGTAACTCGACAAATTTGATTTCCTGAGAACTTAGCAGTCGCTCGAACCATCGTAAATATTTTAAAACCGCGAACAGCGGATTTGAAAGGAAAAAACACCGTTTCGTTAACGAACGCGCGATTGGATTCGCCGAGTGAATCGTTACTAATTCCGGTCGTTTGCGATAGAATCTCGCGAGTTTCATCAGCGTTCACGTGGTCATCGAAACATCGAGGAAAATTCCGCGTTGCGTCATCGTCGTATCGTTGGTGATCCAACTGGAGAGCGGCTAAATGAATTTGTCGAGTCGACGACGCAACTCCGTTTCTCGAGCAGCCTGCAAGCAGCGGTAGAGGCAAGCTGCTAGGAAAGAGCTTTCGGTTGGATTCTCTCCGGCTCTCTCCAGACGCTCGGCGTGTTAAGTACGCGCTTAATGGCACCGCGGTCTAGAGAGCGCCGCGCATTAACAACGATGGCCGCTAATCTCGAGTAGCGTCGATTAAGCGATCGATTTGGTACGTTCGCAGCCACCATACCAACCCTGGAGAGCTCCTTTTGCCTGTTTACCGCTGGATCTTCGCGCGCTCGAGTGCGTCTTACGTCTCTGTCGATCCCGCTCTCTCCTTTCTCTTCATTCCACGGTGCCAACTTTGTCATGTCTTCCACGAGTAGGATTTCAACGGTGTGCTAATTGCTCGAAATAAAATCCGTTCGTCGTCGGAACGAAGAGATGGATGGATTAGGTTGGTGCGTTTGTAACGTCGGATTTTTAAATAAATACATAACTGTATATTTTTTTTCAGAAGCTGTTTATTCAATCAAAATATGCTCCGTTTGCTACAATACACTTTTCTCAACGAGATTTTTATGCACAAGATGCCTTTCTTAAAGAAATTCTAATTTTTAGAATCGATAAACTCTGATATGGAATTTTTTAGACTGTTTTCGTTTTCATACTACTTAGCCTGTAAAAACCGTTCTTGTGCTGCAAAATTTCATATTTTAATCCATTTAATTAAGTTTCATTACCGATTGGCGGTAATACGAGAGTCGATGTATCGAAGAAGATCGTGCGCTCTTGAAAAACGGGGAGAACGCTTTGTCCTTCGAGGAAGACAAAGGACGAAGTTCTAATGAAAGGTCAATAATTTACGCGGTTGGTTGTGCGCGGCGCTTAGTCGTAAGTGTTCTCGAACGCGAGGAACATTACGAATATGCGAACAATTTCAAGCAAAATTCGAGGGCGGTAGGAGGAGCGTTGAATTAGTAATGGGAGACGGGCGTCGTTCGAGTCATCCCTTCTCCTTTTATCTCGAGAGCTTTCGTGTACGCTGCTCGGTGGACGAGTGCTTCTCGAGTAACGGCGGGTAAGCGAAATTGCGGTCGAAAGTTCACGTATTGTGAACGACGTTTCTAATTCGTATTTAATTCGAAGCGAAATACGCGCGTGCTTTCTATGCAAGATCGACGCGCTTATAATTGCGACTGTACAATTCGTCACGGACGACGTTTAATAATTTCGTCGCCTTCGATTCACACCGACAAGAAATTCGTATCGAAACGGATCGAGCCTCGAACATTTTTTTTTTAACGCGTACGTTCGTCGGTCGGTCGGTCGGATTTCGGTACATTTCGCATCGAGCTCTTTCGATTCGCGCGAGATAGAAATCGTTTTTATTTATTCATTTATTCTTTTTTTTAAACGACAGTAATTTCTCTCATTGACAGAGCACAGACTGGGGTAAAATAATTCGTCGAGGATATTCGTACACGGCGAGGCCTAAACAAATCGCGCAACGCGCTTTCGCTGATCCGTCTTTCCACACCGATCGCCAAACGATTCGCGATTTGAAAAACGAGTTTGTTAAACGAACCTTCGACGATTTATAACGACGCTTCCGTTCACGTTTAATTCGTCAGAAATCGCCCGTTGTATCGCCATGGAATGGGAAGGGAGTGGAGGGAGAGAAATGAAATATCACCGATCGCGGAGTCGATCGTTAAAAACACGGCCAATGAGTTCTCGCGTCTTTAATTTATCGTTATTCGTTTATCGTTTCGATCGCGTGGATCCTGATTTACGACGCGTTACGTATCAACGACGACCACACGACGATCCACCATAGATCTTGGCATTGTGCGCTCGACGGATTTCGAACGAAATGCAAACGACGCCACTCGCATCGAGATCGAAAGATAATATAAGGGAAAGAGAGCGCAAAATAATCCGTTGCTAGCGCCACGGCAGGTATTTCGTCAATTTTCGAAAGCACCTTGATTGCAAAATCCTAATCTGACGCCACTCGTTCTACCCTCGTTCCTAATATTCGAGGAGATTGAAAAACAGAGGCAGGGGGTCGGCCTCCGGCCGGCCAAGAGAAAAAGTATCGAAAAGCGATGCCTCGCGGCTCGATCAAAGGAGATAAATCGCAATTGGTCTGTGAATCGGTGTAAATGAATACGTTCGATCGCGAAGAATCGCGCGTAATTCGTCAAAATATTGGGTCAATCCTAAACGTACGACGAAAGGCATGAATGAACGCAGCTTGAAAGGAAATCGCGATGGGAGGGAAATCGAAAGATATGTGTTCGAGCGACCGACGGACATTTTCTTACGACGACATCGATTTTTATCCGACTTCGCCTTCGCGCGAAAATACGTCAATCTCGTGAACCGTGCGCTCGAATCTTCAATACAAAACCGTGAATTCCATTCGGGTTTTGTCGAAAGAAGCATCGAGACGAGTACCTTTTTGGAAAGATGGTTTTAAAATCCACCTTACGACGTGACGTAAAATAAAGACACGAGCTAGTAAAAAATTGGTGCATCGTTTATTTCTTTAGTAAAGAGAAGACACGGAAAAGAGACCGTGGAATTTCTTTAACGCGTTTTCGAGTAACGACTCGCGAGAGACGAGCGCCGATCGATGCTCGCCTTCCTTGGAAATGTTGACGGACCGAAAGTAAATTAAGGAGGGCGCGAGGGCACGAGAGTGCTAGAATCTCGACGATCGTGGGTACTGCTTTACCTTCCACCACGCTTCGTTTCAAAATAACGAGGCGTCGAGCGACGCATCCACCGAAATGTCTCGAGCGTTTTATTTTCACTTCGACGTAGTTTCTTTTTATTCGATCCAATCAAAAGTTACGATCGAATCGAAAGCTGATCATCGACGAAACAAAGAGGCTAAGAGATCGATCAGTCGATCAATGATCAGTGAACTGATCGTTGAAACCGGTGAAAAGTAACGCGCGTTGGTTTTTGAATGCTTTTGTTGAGAATAGCTCGGTGGATCAGCTGATACTAGAAAAAACGAAGATAATTTCCGTACCGCGCTCAGCTTCTCATTTAGACACGAGTTTGGTGCGACGATCGATTTAAATCGCGTGCGTAACTTAATTGCCATGTGATCGTGAGATAAAGAAAGGTCGTGAGGACTCTCATCAAGCGACGTATTAATTTATTGGTATTTGCATTAGTCCGTGCTGTCGGCGTTGATCAATAAACTCCCGGTACTCCCGCCAACTTCCACCGACGTGACTATGAATTAACAATTATTACACCTGTTGTGCCACTGTACTTCGTGGAGTCACTATATCGAATTACGAGAGCGTATCGACGTCTCTGACCGACAAACGAATAAACCAACGTCTATGAAAATTAAAATGCGATAATCCTACACGATCGATTAATATTTTTCCTCGATATTTTTTCAGATTGACCGCGTTGATCTCTGTTCGTACGCACGATAAAACTCTTCTACGTCGGGGATCAGTTTTAATAGCACGAACACGTAGAACGCTCGAAAATTCTTTGATTTATTTAAGAGCGAAACGGTCAGTTTTCGCGATAAGATCGATCGTCAAGGAAAGGTTTTCGAAGAACGTCGGTGAATTATTGCGCTCGTGAAGCCGCAACGACGCGCATTCGTTCCCCTTCGCCGACTCGATATCTATTTCCAGTACCTTTAAGATATTCGACCGCGAAGACGATTTATTTGTCGCGATCGATGTATAGCGGAATATCGTTATATCGATATTTCCGTGAAAAGATTGGTTTTCCGAAGAGAATGGAGATTCGTGAATGGTCGAAGCGCCAACGATTCGCGATCGGTTAGCCGAAGGAACTCGAAGCGAATTACAAAGTACGAACAAAATCGCGTGAATCGAGATCGAGCTCGTAATTCTCGAGGCGTCATCGGTGATTCCGAGAGACGACTAAAACCGTAGTTGGTGCGAGAGTAGCGTATCTTCGTCGCTGAATAATACGCCCGACTACATAGTTCCGTATTATCACTTGGAGGAATATGCAAATAAATCTAATTTAGGCGAATCTTCCGCTAACAGGGGTAAATGCGGTGAGTTGGAATCCTTATGGTTCGCGAACAGCAGTTCTCGACCCAAGTAGATAATATTATCTGTCGAAATCCTCTGGACTTTATAAATAAACGGCGGAATGACGCGCGTATTCGCAAAAATCATTTCTGAATGATTTTACAAGAAATACGTCTAACGTATTGACTCTAAACGTTTCTCAAATTACAGGTATCCGACAACCGCGTACGATCCAAACGTTGTTACGGGACAAAGAAAAGTTTGCATCCATCGTTTGCCTTCTTCTCAGCGCAGTGTCTATACCGTTTCTTTTCTATAATTATATTCCTGAGAAAAGTAAATCATAGTTTTGTGCTCACGCTTCATATTCCATGCTTTCTCTCTACCTTTTATCATTTCGATGTTTCGCGTGTACTCGATTTATTTACGTTCTACGAAAAAGCGAATATTTCGACGTAGGAGAAATCGAATCGCTGAGAGAAGAATTTTGTAAAGGAATTTTCAAAGAGAGAAAAGAATAGCGCGTTCGTCGAAAACGATGAAAAAAGATCTGCTTCTTGTAAGTTCCTCGAATGTGATTCCGTAAAGAAGATCTAATTTAACGATAACATAGTCGTAATTCCAACGATCGCTCGAGCGATATTTCCGAATGACGCGCTCGAACGAACGACTCGTTCGACGTCGTTTAACGTGCGACTCCTTCAAACGATTTTCAGGCACGCAGCTACCTCGCAAATCGAAGCGATTCGAAGTTAATTTTTCCATGTATTTCCCTATTTTCCTCATTTGCATTCTCCATTCAAAGACTGGCATTCATCCAAATTTATTTGCGTTATACTAACCATAGCTCGCCTGATTTTCCCTCTTCCTATACTCGCTTTGGGGATCTCTCGAAAGCTCGAAGGCGTCTCGAACGGATCGACGTAAATCGATGGAATGAAACGAAGAGGCGCATCGTTAACGCGCAGTCCTCGTAAGAATTTCCGGGCACGTATCGAGCTCGCGAGGTCAGGACGACGACGGCTAGAGAGCACGAGCCAGGGAAATTAGTCGGTGCGCGTGATTTCCCACGAAGGGGAGGAGAAGAGACCAGAGGAGAGGAAAGGAGAGGAGAAACAAGCCCGAAGGTACGAGCGTACCTTCTAAAAGCCGGAGAGTATGGCTAAGGGCGTGTAACTGCGACCGGGGACTTCGATAAGAGGGGGAGGGAAAGAAGGTGGAGGAGGACGACGACAAGAAGGCGGACACACCGTTGGCCATTTTGTTTGGCCGGTGAACTCTCGAAGTTTGGCCGCTTCGGGTGGAAATGAAAGACGTGGTTGAAATTAGGAGGTGCATTTTCGAGGCTCGAAATACCGATAGCCGGTTAACCTCGACGTAACCAAATAACGGGATATCGTGCCTCTCCTTGGGATCCTCGAATATCACGTTCCTATAAGTGCTTCCTTCGGGCAATGGAAAATGGGAGGTTCTTCGATCGATCGAACGATCGATTGTGCTTCCTTTCCCCGGATCGTTTCTCGTTCGTGCCAGGAAATTTCGTGGTTCCTTTCGATGTTCCTTTCCGTTCAATCTTCTCGAGCGTTGATTAAATATTGGTGGCGCGTATGAGACCGAAAGCCGGGACTAGCGAAGGAACTTACGTTCGCGCGTTGTTCTTCGCCTTCGTCCGTATTGTTCGCGTACGATGATTTTACAGTGAAAAACTCGCAACTCTAGGCGTTGCGTACCGTCTTTTTTATTCTTTTCGTAGTGTTTATTAAATATATCGCGTATATTTTGTAATATATTATTAACGATTGAATGGGATCGTTGAGCAGGAGGCAGTCGAATAATACACGAAAGACTTTATTGTGACATTTAACGTTAAACGTCAGTTTACACATACGGTTTGCATTCGGCTTGCCTGTCCAATCGTAGGCAAAAGAATGCCGTGTTTTCCGTTTCCTGGCCGTGCTAGATTACGCAACACACACGCACGTATTATACAATTTGGTTGTTTTTGGAATCTTCGACGGTTACTACGAAAACTCAACGCTCAACGCTCGCACTCACATGCACATCATGCGACAAAAAACACACGCAATCCAGGTACGTGTCCTTAAAATGGCACGCCAATGGTTTAGACGTTCCAGCCCTAGAACCTAAGTTCACATTTTTTTTTAACGATGTCTTCCGTGAAGGAGTTCCCCTCATCGAGTTCATTGATTTTCGCGATTTCGGTCTTATTCGTACTCGCACTTCGATTCGACGCTTCGTCGATAAATTATTTCTATCGACGTTACTCATTCATAGTTTTCGTTTGTATCGTTGTATATTTAAATATGCGTGGTTTTTACAGCAACGCGATTCGCTCGTTGCCTTTTACTCGTATGATATTTAGTCTTCTGGTGCGTAGCTCGTCGCTAACTAGTACTCCGTTCGCTACAGGTGAACTAGTTAGCATATTTATCGAATTTTCAGTCTGTATGTTGCGTGGGTGAACGCGCCTACGCTTTTACCTCCGTGTACACACGGAGTCCGACGGAAATTACGCGTCGAAGGAGGAAGCGCCGCTACGTATTCCTTCCGAACGATTTCGTCGAAATAATTCGAGAAGATTGTTTCGTTGATTCTTCGAGGGGAAGACGACGTGACGTCAGAAAGATGCCGAAGAAGCGTAAAGATTTTCGCTATTACTCGCTGCAAAACTGGTTGGCGATCGGAGATTATTTTGGAATCTTATTTTAATTCTGATCATTTACCGTGTGATTTATTAATTAAACTGTGGAGTCCATCGTAGATCGTTCTAAGAAAAATGTGTCCCGCTGTTCCAGTCGAAGGAAAATTCCAAAAGAAATTCCACGCGCAAGCAGTTAATCGTTCGCGAATGTTTCTGAAGGCGAAACGATATTGCCGGTGGCCATTATCGTAGCTTGTAAAGTGCGAAAGTGGCGTAGGTAGATTCGAAGAAACGCAGGGAGGAAAGGAGAAAGCTATACGGAGAAACACAACAATGAGAAAAAGAGGGAGAGAAAGAGAGAGAATGAGAATGCATGGGATTCCCGTTAGAAACGTAGGCCTCGGGAACGGAGTAATTTCGCGAGCAAAGCAACGGTATAATCCACCTGCCAAATAATACAGACTTGTGGCGCATCGCGAGCGCGCAAAAGGGATACTTTGAATTTGTAGCGTACGATCGGCGCAACGCAAAGCGCCGTTTATCACGATCCGTTAATAATGCGATAACGCATAAGCCTTTGCGCATTAAACTATTTACTCATTAGAATATCGGCGCGCAGCCCTTGATACTCGATCATTCCGCTTCGAAGCGGCGCGTCAAAGCCGATGCGCGGACTATTGTACAAATACTTTCCTCGTCGATGTGTTGTCACCGAGAGAGAGAGAGGGAGAGAGAGGAGCCTTCGTCAATTACGCCATTTTCATCGGGTTGGAAATGCGCCCAGTCGAACGCGCGCGTACCGTTTCCATCCACTGTGTACCGACATACACGCGGACGACATTCGAACACCGGCCAATGGAGTTATACCGCGTTCTATCATAGAAACCACCGATGAAAGGGATGCGATACATTCTGCCGATAGCGCGACTGCTACCGTTGTCGGATCGGTAACAACGACGTGACGCAGCGCGACTCGTTATCGGCCTTCCGCTATTTTATTTACTGCTTCAGACCCTCCTCTATTTTCTTGTTTACCTCCGAAACGCGTCTACTTTTCGAATCAACGACGAATACGAAGGAACGATTTATTGCGATATTATTGGCGTAGCTAGATTATATTAGGTCGCGTGAATTTCTCATCATTCGCGAACTAATTGCTGAAGTGGTTAGTCGAATAGCGTGTTTAAATCTCATAATTTTTTTCCCCTGCCTCTTTGAAGTTCCAATAGTACTCTGTAAGTTACCGCTTTTTTCTACAAATATTTTTGCAGATATTTCGTATAATGGAATTTGGATACCGGATCTTCGAACGATCCGGCATTTCGTATTACACGAGCTAATAGAAGGAACATGAGAAAGAGACGTCGTCTCGCAAAGTACGGTGCACTTACACATCGACGAAAAATGATGGAATTTCACGTAAGTCGGCCGCGTTACGTTGGTTCCTTCTTCGTGGGAGCGATCGAGCCACCGACCAGGGGCAAAACGAAGGCAAATGGCTGCTCGACATGGAAAGGAACGATTCGCGGGGCTTTTCGAGGCCAATAACGTTACTAGTCGCTTCCGAGGATCGTGTGACGCGTCGAAGCCCGCAACGACGACTCATCCACCACGCGACATGGATCCTATTTAACTTCAGAGTCGCGTACGCCATTAATTACCATCTGATGACGCGTTTCTCGGTGGTCACGTCTCCTCAATGCTCAGCTTTATCACTTAAAAAGCACTGGCTCGAAGCGTAACGCATCGCTACTTGTTATTCTCCTCTCGGTCTTATTGTCCTTTTGACGCGTTCGTTGCTCGCGCGATCGTTAATTATCGATACGGCCGTGTCCTCTCGATATACGACATTCGCATTCCTCGATTAATTAAAGACCGGCCTACTTTTTCGCTCGTTTCTTCGAACGCCTGAAATCAGGGCATCGATCCCACGCTCCTCCGTTTTTTCGAGTTCTCGTCGTTTCCCTTTATCTTCGAACTTCCGCCAGATGAAATACTGAAAATTATATTCCACTTCTTTTCAATTAGACGACAAATTTATCGCGCGATACGTCCGCTTTCTACGGAGTCGATAAATACGGAAGGAAGACAGAGCGCGTTATTTTTACTTATATCCGTGACATTTTGGATTTTATAAGGGGATTATTTATGGCGAGCTGACGGGTCAATTACAAATGCGACCTGTCGTCCGTAAATAACGGCGGTGGTCGATACGATATTATAGAGCGCATTGTATCGTTCGAAAGACGCTTAGCAGTGCTTCGTCAGCCGTTTTCGTCCTTCTCTCCTTGTCGATCGTTTTAATTCCGTCGCGTTCGATTAGCAGGACGAATCGTGTCAAAGGCGAGAAACTTCGAGTCGGAATGCGCGTAATCCGAATTAGCGAAGTTTAATAACTCCGATGCGTCATAAATCATCGAAAAATATTCCTCCGTTCCAGAAAATTTAATTGGTGTCGTAATCGTACGTACGTATACTTTTCTTTCTCTCTTTTTTCCATTTTCCACGGTGCTAAGCCTCGAGCCGAGTACGTTCACTTTTATCGAATCCATCCGGACGAATGAGCGACGCGTTACTCTCGAGAGCTTCGAGGAATACGACAACGAAACGTCGGAGCTCGTTTAGGCGAAGTCCGAAGTGCGCTGTTTTAATTAGCGGTTACGTGACCTCCGATTACGCAAGAGCCACAAATTAAATATCAGGTGCACCGGTGTAGCTCGCCATGTCAATGCGACTAATAACATAGACGCGGCACCACGCGCGTGATTCAGCAGGATCGTGCTCACTTCGAAGCTAATGAAATAAACGAAAGGGAAAGAAGAACGGAAACAGCGAGAGAGCCGTCACTGCGGAGTTCTAATTTCATAAATTTCGATTCTTTCGAAAATGTCTACCTTAAAAGTGTTTACTTTTTAAATTTACGAATAATTCGTATTCTTACTAGGATGCAACGAGATCTTTTGCTTGTATCGTGGCTGAGTCGACTTCCGTTACGTATTTACTGCGTTTCGGCCGAGATCGTAACGATGAGATAAATGAAAAGATTTTAATTAGTTATTCGCCAACCTCCGACAAAATAGACGAAATACAGTCGAATAAAGTTACCGGGAGTTTCTTCGCGATTGAAATCCTTAAGGAGGGTGAGGAACGATTCGAATCTTCTCGTATCGCGACCATCTCTTATCCATCGATACGAACAGAATTTCGTGTCATCGAAACAAATACGATTTTACCTCGTTAAACGTAATTTTATAGGAGAAACGAAACTAGCAGCGCGTTCTAAGAAAATGTTCTTTTTGTTCGCAAATCAATATTCCAACGATTGTAATTCCGCCTGTCATGTATTTTTACTCGTCAATTATACGCTCCCGCGTAAACGGTAATTCCGTTATCCGTGGGTGTTGAAAAGATACGCATCGTCACATCGATCGGCGCGCAACTCGCTGCGTTACTAATGAATGGTTGTATATATTAATAAGCTCTCGTATCGTGCGGAAATTGGACAACGTTTGAAATGCATGCGCCATTGTATTTTTATCGTACGTCGATCATCCATTGATACCAGATCGAGATAATAGGCGCACCATGCGAATTAAAGGGTACTTTGCGAGCAGAAAGGAATTAAATCTCTAACTAGCTTTCTCGGAGCTTTGCGATCGATACGACGTTGCTGGAACGACATATTTTTTAAATAAACGTACTAAGTAATTTATATGGAAGGATGAATTTTACGCGAAAGACGGCCATTTATACGCTTGAAGGTTAAAGAGATGGACGAAGTCTCTCAAAGCGGATCCTAAGGCTATGTCAAACGACAAATGCGATAAAAAATATTGCGTTTCACTCTACGGAATAATACGACCGAGAAATACGATATCGGCACGATTCTTCTCGAGGAATACTATCTTTGTTCTAAATTTAATCCAAAGCAAATTTCTTTTCCAGAGCAGTGCGACGATCTCGTGTCATGTGCAACATGTACCGACTATTTTTTGAGAAGAGAGAGCAGATAGTAATTATGTTAACGAGGAAAATATTCCTCTCCCTGCCTCGTCATATTATCATTATAACCGTTATAACGTAGGGGAATGTATTTTCGTCGAAACGATGACAATAATCAGTCGACACTAATAACAATTTATATTTATAATGTACAATTACGCTCGTAGCGCGAATCCAGCGACCGACTGCCTCTGACGATGCGATAAAACAAAATACAATGATGAATCGCGACATCGAACTCTTTCGAATTAAATCCCGCCAGGATCTTTTATATCTATTCGGGAAATTAAAGTCGAAGTTGATTAATTAGATAATTACTCCGACTTGATGAGCGAACCGAGCTAAATTGAATCGATTCGGCAATATTTCCTTCCTGCTTCGCAGTCTGCGGATGCGTGCAAATATTGTTTATACGTACGAGAATTTTTACTCGCTGCGAGTGAATCAGTCCCCTTACGAGCAGACGTTCGTCCAAAGAACCGGTTGTGCAACGTCTGAGCCTAGTACCTCTCTTACTACTTAAATGTCGGAACGATCGACGCGCGTGTAAAATCGATTTGCGTCGAAGCTGAATATTCTTATTATACGCGACGAACTATTACTCGATTTCAACCTTACGAATAAACGCGACTCGCGATTTTCATAGCGCGTCGACCATCGTTTGTTTCGTGCTTCGATTAACAAATATTTCCGTCATCGATCTAAATACCGCGAATGACATTGCAGATGTCGAGATAGCGACGTGTTATAGAACGTTCGTCCGTGCTTCAATTTTCGTGGAAAAAAATTTTGTCGTGGTCGCATAGGTCCGTCGTTCGGGACGCGGGGTCGTTAAGGTTACGTCTAATTTCCTCGTACCGAAACAAAAGGCAGGAAGAGACATATTGTGCTCTCTCTCTCTCTCTATCTCTTTCGTCTCTTTTTTTCTTTAAAAGCGGTGGCATACTCGACAACGCCATGGCGACCAGGAATTCGCGCGAATAACGAGTGCCGAATAAAGCGTAGCGAGCGGAGACGTCAAAAAAAACCTCTCGTAAATGCAGAAGGAAGAAAGTAAAAGAACTTCCAGGCGAGTGTCGCAATGAAACGAAATAAGAAACTCGCTCGAGTTCTGTACGCTTTTCCCTTTACCTCTCGGTCGTCTCTCTTTTCCGTACTTTCCGGCAGAAAGTGGCATATTCCTTTATTAAAATTCTTTCCGTCACGGCGATGACTTATATACGTTCCACCGGTATCTCGGTGAAACGTCGACGATGGACTATTGTTCGACCGCCTATCAAAATTACTCGTGTTATTAGCACCGAAATTTCGAAATTGCCGTTTGAATTACTTATAGCGTACGATCGATACTTCTATCCATAGGAAAACTTTTCAATCGAGCAAAGTAATTTTCGTTTCGATCGATTGTTTAATATTTTAAATACAATCGTTCGTCTTGCCGTTTTATTCGAAAAGAAAAAAATAATAAAAATATATAGACCGTCGGCTCGCCTTTTACGTTCTCGACAATTTTTCATCGGCTCATTTGATAATTCTGCTCTTGAGATATCGCTTGAAGGTTTCACGAATGACTTCGCGTACCTTCTTCGAATATGTCGATTTAGATTCGACGACGATCTGTTGAGAAATTCTGTGCGAAATGCAGAGAATCTCGAAAGATTCGCGTATGTCTCAAAACTCGTAAAGTATAATCGTTGTGTAATTGCCAAAAGCTGGAAGTGTAAAGCGATTCTAATACGATGGCTGACTCTTAGGAGGATAGAGGCAATAAAAGTTGGCATAGTCAGCCCGATCAGCATCGGAGAAGCAAAATCAAAAGCAGCTTTATTCCGGACACGCTCGCAGCTGGCAAACACTTCTGCCAATACGTAGGCAAACAAATTTCGAAAGTATAGTGCCTTCGCTGTGCGACTGCGAAACCGGAACTCGAGTTAAGTAGCTGCGCTCTCGCTTTCGTATTTCTTTTACTTTTTGCCTTCGTTCAGACACGGTGGGAAAATTTAGAAGAGGGAGTTTGAGCGCTCTGTATAGCCTCGCTGGGAAGTAAGTAGCGTCTGCAGCTTGTAAGCTTGTTCGAGTGGAAGCAATGCATCGAGGGAGGGAAGAGAGCTACCCGGTAGACGGAAAAGGTATAAGAGAGTGAAAACGAAAGGAAAAGTAAAACGGGAGAAAAGGAAAAACGACACCGAAAGAAAGGAACGGAAGTGAGAAGACGGATACTTTTTGCCCGTCATTACGATGACGACGTCGCAAGTGCGGTGGAAATAACGTTGCATAGAAGATCGTGATTTCGCGGTAAAGAAGCGATTGTCTTGGAAAAATTTATACCGACAATTAAATTGCGATTTTAATTTATGTTCGAGAAATATACATATAACATTTATATCTAATATATAAAGGAAGTAAGAACAAAAAATGTTAGAGGATTCGGACGATCGTTTTTATCGCGTCTATTTTTTTCTTCTTACTTCCTTTTATATTACATATATTTTATATTACTTTATATGTATACAATTACATGCATGTGCACGCAAACGAAGGAAAACCGATAGAAGAGGCGAGCAGTGGGATAGTAGAAGGTCGAACGCGCGTAGTGGCGTTTGTCTAGCCAGGGCACGAATCCTCTAAATAGAATCCCATTAAAGACTCGATGCGCCGTTGCTCGTCCTCTCTTCGAGCGGATATATGGGCGAGCGTGCGCGCGTGCGCTCCTCCTACTCTGAGAACGTTGCAAAGGAGAGAGGGAAGAAAGAGCAGAGAATAAGGGAAACTAGGAAGGAGAAAGATTTTCTTCCTCGCGTCGAAGGAAGAAAATGCCGAATCGCGCTGCCGGCGGACCTACTTCGTTTTAAATGCCTTTTATATGCCTCGGAAACTTCCTCGTGTATTCTTCTTCATCGCGGAGTTAAAAATGGCGATCTTCCTGCCGGGAGAGATAAAATAGAAAGTCGAAAGGAAATCGTTCCTCTTCTAGTCATCGCGGTGACGCGTTGCTTTAACTCGCCCTTTCAGTCGTTTTCAACCAATCATCGTGCGTCTTGGTTCGTTTGCTCGGAACACCTTTGATATATACGCGCTCGCAGAATCGCCGAGTTCTCTAAGGTCGTTTTATCGATCTAATAAATATTCACGATAGAAAGGGGGAGATACAAAGACGTCGCTCCCTTTGGTCCTCGAATTCTTCCCTTCGTATATCTGTAACTTTCTTCGAGTTTACGACTCGCGTATAACTTTGAAGGTCGGAAGATCGTTCTTGCGTAAGATTATGACCGAAGAAGTCGGACTAATTAAGGGAACGCATCGTATTGGCCGAATATTCTCCACTAGACGCGATAAGATTTTTCGAGGCTTTCTACTTTACGACGTTCCTCGTATTGAAACTCGGACGAAGGTTGTCTCGATTTTATGACGCGTTAAATGCCATTACGAAAGTTATTTAATCGCGACGAAATCGTAATTTTAGAAGGGAATTCGTCGCTTAAATCGATCGAGAATCGAAGCGGTAAAAATTCGTAACTTGTCACGTTCGTCCTTTATGACTTTCGTGATTTATAAAAGAAGAACGAATGCGAATTAATCGTGAGCTATGATTTATCGGTGTCCTCCGAGAATTAAATAAAGTCTGGACATTATATCGTATAAATCAATTTCTCGAAGTGACAGTTGTGTTTTAAATCGCGAGCATCGATACGAATGCATCCGTAGGCGTGCAATCATTTCGTTCGGAGTCATCGAATCAATGGGAAATCACCGTATTATGAATTATTCTCGTTATAGCAGAACCACGTTTCACAAATTCTACGATCAATGAGAAACGCTTCGCGTTGAATAATTCCGTCGTAATTAATTATTACAATTCGAATGGCCGTCGTTATTATCGGTTGTTATCGATACGCAAATCACGATTAGATCTCTTGCGTATCTTTCCGCGACTCGATTAAGGGAGACGCGAATGTTTTACGCTATTTAATTCCTTCAAATTTCAACAACGAATCGAGAAAGAAGACGAAGGCAAAAATGACGACAATAATTTCTCTACGTACCGCGAGACCGTAAAAAGCGACAAACACCACACCGACGATGCCAAGCGATGATTATTGTAAGGAGAACGCAGTAATCCTCTTCGTTTCTCATTTTTATATCGTTTAAACGGCGAAACAGTCGTTTCTCACTTCGAAGCATCGAACAGCATGAATTTTTAATCGCGCATCAATAATTTGGGACGGTAATGTCTGTTTATTTAAACGCAACGATTTACCTTTAAAAGCAACGACTCCAAATCCGGTACGCATAATTCGAGAGTGCTCTTGAACGCATTACCACCTATGTAAACCCTAATCTTTTCATCTTTTTAACGTCGGAAGTAATACAACACGCTATGCATGCACGTTAATGGCTTCGATATTTCAAACGTTAAAACTAGGAAGCATGAAATGGCCAGCTGAATCTAATTTTTATTCTTCTAATAAAAATAAACAAATTTGGCTTAATACGAAATGAAAAAATTTGAATCTCTGGCATCAAAAAATTCGTTTAACTCTCTTTTTACTAAAAAAAAGAGAGAGAGATAAAAAATACTCACCGATGTCACGGCAGATGCGTATTTTTCCTATCAATAGCACCAGTGGGACGATTTAAAGCGATAAAACGCGATAGTTGGATCTTTACCAAAATTGTAAAAAATTGCAGGTGCAAATTTTATTATCGAACGAGTTAGGACAGGCGGTGGTACGTATGCGATGATATCGCGATAGCAAAATACCAATGAACAGACAGCGAAGAGTTTTATATTATACAGCGCGCTTACGAAAAACCATCCAGACGCTTCGTAAAATAATTCGACTAAAGTTTCGTGAAAGTGAAATTTCCTCGCAGTCGGACTGTTCGGAAGAAGCCTTACTATTCTCGTCATCGACAAAATTCGCGTAACTTCGCGAACATCGTATCCATTTTTTCGCAAGCTGCTATTTTAAACGACGTCGCTAAAAATGTCGACGAATTACGAATCTCCATCCTTACCCAATGGAAATATCTCGTGAAAGCGCGAGCTAGATGAAACGAAACGAATTCCTGACAGTGATGGAAGGTTGCTAACGCGGTGACAAGGGAAGCGATGGAAAGGGCGAATGGAGAGGGGGGAAGGGACACAGCCATGCGCCCTGTAAAGTTGCAAGCCGGCGTCTAAGGAAGAGAATATCTTGTTACAACGAACTCATCAAATAAGTAATGCATGCTTGTTAGCGCGCTAATATTTCAAGAGCAGTGGTATCCTTTTCGACAACGTGACTCGAACTTCGTTCGTTTTACGTACGAGCTGAAGTAAAGGTAAGGGCCATTCGCTCTTTACCAGCGCGCTAAGACGAGCGATAACGAGGAAATTCATTCGATCCTAACCTAAACCTCGTTTGTCTTGGTATTTCATGCTTGACGGTGTTAGTCCAGGATCTAACATTATTCATCGGTACTTCGTAGGAAATGGGAAACCAGCTTTCTAGAAAATAACTCGAATAACGGAGTTTGGACAGCGAAGTTACCTCGTAACACAATTAATTACGTCGCTGGGTCGCCAGACGAAGGAATTATCCAATTTTCTTTAATTTTATTTTGCTTTTGATTTCTTTTCGGATTGACGTCAGACGGAGACGGTAACGACGCCGTCTTGCAACGGACTAGGTACGTTCGGTGTATAATTTTAACCAATTCGGAGATCAGAGAGTTCCGTTCGGCGATTAAAGCGAACGTTCGGACGTGCACGTGGTGCAGAGGTACATAGGTAGATGGCGAATAACGGAATACGTGAGAAATTACACGTGGCTACGTTCCCGAAAGAAATTCAAACGATTTACCGGGACGACGGTCGTTTCGTCTGATAGTTCCAAGATGGGCAACGGCTCGTACGAACGTACGGACGTGAAATTGCCGATTTACAATCCTGTATCTATATAAGTATCCAGAGAAAAGGAGAAGAGAGGACGGGAGAGGAAGGAGGTAGGAGAGCGGACGGAAAGATCCTCGCTGGCAAGGAATCCATCGAAGGTTAGTGCCAAATCGAATTATTCTGAGACTATTGGCGCAGAAGGAATACGAGGGTCGCGTGGACGAAGTAGAGAGGTTCCACGTCGAATAATAAAAGTCTATATGCTCTAAATCAAAAATTCTTGCGTTGTTCTAAGGAACTTTGTCGTCTCCTTGAAGATTCTACAAATTTGTCGCTTTCTAGCTGTAGAATGTCTTCAGTTTCAAAAAAGGATTTGAAAAAAATGAGAAAGATGAAGACGAAACTGAGAGAAAGAAAATGTGTGGCGTTAAAATTTTCCTCAGCTTATTTATTCGTTTCTTATTTCAGAATTCAATGGAAGATAATCGTCGTTTACGCGAGCTAAGCGCAAAAATTTAGCCGATCGAATACAGTCGGATTTTCTCCTTCTAACGTCGCATTTGGACATCGAACTTCGAGAGAACTTCGCGCTTTCCATTTTATCCGAGTTACTTCGGATAGGAAATCGTTTCTCGTGCGATAATCGAATTGAAATTCGAATCGAATGTATAAAGGAGCGCAAGGAAGACTCGAGGGAGGACAAGAGGATCGCGTAAAAAAATCAGTTTCTCGCTTTCATTATCGTGCAAAGGTAGGAAGATTCGCGTTCGTAAGGGCACGTTAATTCGTGTACGCACGACGAGGAACCCCTTTCGACGACGGCTTCGTAGTTTCAAGAGGAAGGACAATGACGTGCAAGGAAGCGTAAGGAACCTGGCAACTTCGAAGCCGTTCTCAATCAGCCTCTCAATCAAGCTCGCCTCGCGTCGAAATTTGGCTCGGGGAACGCTCGCGAATCGTTAAACTCGACTCCCGAGCAGTTTCGAGAGGATACGTGCTACGGAGGGCGGCCGCGCTTCACCTTGATCTTTCCCCGTGCCAAAGCCGCGATCCGAGCGCTCCAAGAGCTCTAGAACCCTTCCTCGCTCCTGCGTGCGTCTTCTTTCGCTCCTGACTTTCTTCCAGCCAACGATGGAATTTTACCAGGGCGACGCGTAAATTCGATATTTCACTTTAAGCTAACGTATCATCGAGAGCCTTCCTTCTGACGCGTTTCCATATTTTTCGCAATGCCCGGGCGTGCGAACGCAATCGTCGCCATTTTTTACTCCTCCAGGAGTCGTGGATTTACGAAGCTTTCGATTTCTTCATAACGTGTACTTATTGGGTTTTTTCACAAATAACGTGATTTTTTTTTTAATCGCGTGAACTAAACGTCGGAGGGGAGGGAATAAACTAGCCGCATCGACTTGCTAAAAAAAAAAATAGATAAATATATGATAAATAAAATAAATAATAAATAAATATAAATTTATCTCGTTCTTATTCTTAACTTTGAGAAATTAAGGATAAAAAGGTGCATTATTTATAGGGTGTCACGATACTGTATTTGTAAGTGTATACAAATTCTTGACGTATTGCAGGATTTTTCTAACGATATCGCGTTGTTCGTATCATTGCTTTAGAGATTTTGTCGCATTTTTCTTCTTAGTCCATATTAATTGTCTAGCATGGAAAAATTGGACAAGCACAGGCTTGCACTTCCTTCGATTATAAGCTTGTTTCTTTACAGGGAGAAGTTAAGTGACTGAAGCGAACGTATCGACTTTTGCAGGCGACGTTAAACTTCGTCCACTGCTTCGGGGTGGAATACGTTAAACTTGAACAGTGACGCAGGAAGCGATAAAATTTCCAACGATAAAATCCGTATCTAATTCGCTAATAAATCGTTAACGTTTCGAAGTGGACGGTCATAAATGCGAAAACTTTTGAAAAATGGCCTCTGTAAGAATGGCAAACTCGAACGAACTCGAGGGATTGTCGTTCTTTCGCCGTCTCTATTCCCGATACGATGACGCGACGCAGTCTGGAAAGTCAGACAGATAGACAGACGGACGGACAGACTGACGACGCGAATCCTATTTACGAGTCCCTCGCGATACGAATTCGTTGCAACGACTCTCGACCGATCGAATATAATAGAAGAAATAAGAAACAAACTATGGATAAATAAGTTACGGTATCGTGCCTGTACATCGATATACCGACATCGAGTCTATTAAATTCGAGCAACTTACAGCTTATCTTCGCGATCCGTAGATTGTACGTATTTTTAATTACGATACGTATTCAATGAAGAAAAATCGACGGATGAGTATTTTCGCGAGCTATTTTCATTCCAGCGGTGTCTTCTTGCCACTAGATTCGAGACCGTAGATTTGAGACACCGACTTTAAACTCCAAATTCGTAAACGAACTCAAACGAACGTCGCACAATGCAAAGATAAGACTTAAAAATATTCTACGTTCTCGAATGCTTCATTGAAAAGTACGCGTAAACGCCCACGTAAAAATGTATCCGCGACAGTTTGACGGTCGATAAAGTTTCGGCAATGGTGTTCGTGCTGTGAATTTCCTATTCAAAGAGCACCTCGAATAAAGGCGAACCAAATGTTTGCTCGTTGATCAAACCTCTC
>JAITYT010000974.1:724102-744227 GCA_025433975.1 Liostenogaster flavolineata | reverse complement strand
GAGAGAGAGAGAGAGAGAGAGAGAGAGAGAAAAGTCGCCTTCGTCCTCGTGTTCGACTTTCGTCGTGTTATTTGGACGACGACGCGATCTCGTCTTCGGGAGAAGACGTGGAATTTTGAGCGAGATCTCAAACGAATCGTTATCGTCGTTCCGTCCAACTTGCGTAACGACCTTGAAATTTTATCTATCGCGTTAACTCGCGGCAAGGTCGACGCGTTATCGCGAAAATTCTTTTTTACGGAGTTCGAAAACTCGCGTTGCTCGAAATTCGACGATTATTCACGAGCGCTAGGCGCGATCGATAAATTAAACGGTGAAACGCGCACGGTGTTATCGGTTAATTACGTTCGGTCGCAATTAGCCAACCGTATCGCGTCGATCTTTACGACGGCGTGATCGATCCGTCGTCCCGTGACGGAAATTGTCGTAAAACTAGCGCTGGAAGGAACAAAGTGGACGAAGAACCTATCGACGATTGCCCTTGCGTTGACAGAATTTAAAATAAACGACTCGTAGAAATTGTCGCATCGTCGTGATTATTAATTCTCCGAGTACATACGAACGTCGGGAATAACAAATCGAAAGTTAAATTCGTCGA
Source organism: Liostenogaster flavolineata (assembly GCA_025433975.1). Classification (NCBI taxonomy): domain Eukaryota; kingdom Metazoa; phylum Arthropoda; class Insecta; order Hymenoptera; family Vespidae; genus Liostenogaster; species Liostenogaster flavolineata. Next base: position 743,629 of record JAITYT010000974.1, on the reverse strand, counting down.
GCAACGGAGATTAAATTAATGTTACTCGAGGTAGTTAAACGTTCGAGGTAGAAGTTGCGGATTGGCCTGCACCAAGTGCGCGGTGGTGGCCTTGCTCAGCTGAAAAGCGGAAAACGAGTCGGTAACGAGACATTTTTACAATTCGCGCGACGTTTCCAAGTTCACCGAGTGGCGCGAGAGCTGCGATTCAATTACTCCGAAAAGATTGCACCTTTCGGATTTAAAATTATCTGTTTTTCCGTGAAAAATCTTACGATAATAATTAACGGAAGAGACTAAAGAGCGTCTTTGCAGACGTAAACGCGACCTCGCGTAGTCGAAATACGAACGATCGTTACGCTTTTGACATTCGTCGTTGCGAGTAACTGTGAAACACGCGACACGAAAAAGAAGAAAACGCAATTCGCTCGTACGCGAGAACGCCACGCGCGTCCTCGATTCGAGTCGTCGTAATGGAACTTAAATCCGACGCGTTAACGAAGTGACGTTAACGTTAATTCACTGGGATTATCTACGTTCGAACCGTTAAATGGACTTTATGTTCACTCGGGACCAAGTGTCACTTTAAAGCGCGAACATCGCAAATAAACCGTTTGAGTGCCACGGGTCTTTCTTGTTCTCCGATCGAGAATTGCTCTAAAAATCCCAAGCAGCGCGATCGAGCTGTTTTTCGTTTCTATGCCTATAAGTCTGGTATAAAGTATACTATAAAGTCTAGTTTCTATTCGGTCAGCCTTATTCCGACATTCCTTTGAGTATAAGTAGTAAAAGCAGTGTGTTTAAATCGTCTCAAGACAGTGCTTAGATTTCTTTATTACATTTATAATAGGTACGTGTACACGCGCGCGCACACACACATGTATATATATAAAAAGTCGCACAAGAAAGAAGAACAAAAAAATTGGTTTGAGTGTATTTGAGTTTGATACATCCTCGACAAATCGTAACAGTAGACACGCAACGCCAAAATCCGAGCGTACAGTCAGCTACAGGCACTTTTACGTGACACTTCGAGCACCGAACATTAGAAGGCAAACGCGTCTAAACCATTCGCTAATACTTCTACCAGCACGTACAATTTAATAACGTAAACGATTCCGAACCGAACGTTCTCCATCGATTTTCCAAGTGACGAGGTGCGCGCTAGAGTCTTGGCTCTAAATTGATCGAAAAAAAGGATCTCCACGATTGGAGCCAGCGAAGATCGTCGATCGAACCTACCGGTAGATCCTGCGTTGGAACTGCATCCTGTCGGTTCTCTCGTCCTCGAAATGCAAGGTACGTCGATGGACGTAACACGTAGAACACGCGCCCGGAAAGTAACAGAGTTACCTACCAGGAGGGAAGCGCTGGAAGAACGTAAACGGAAAATCAAGGAGCAAAGCGAATACGTTGCATCGGCGATAGGTTCGTGTCGTCGATAAATCAATAACCCCTAGAAAGCGGTCGGCTGGCCGGACGGAAGGAAGGGCAGAGGTGGTGCGCGAATGGGGTGTATGCGGTACGGCGCGATACCGCGAAAGACCATTTGTCATTTTTCGGTAACGGCTAGGGCGCCGTGAACCGTAACGCCGATCTCGTCGATCACGAGAAAGAGCCGTCGGCCGGTCTCCACCTTTCCCACTTGCCGCTCACCGCGAGCAAGAAGGATTCCACGGCGTCGAGAAGAAGTTTCACGATTCCTAATGGTGCTCCGCGATTCTTCCTTCGCTTCTTCCTCCTTCTCGCAGCAGGAAGAAGAGAAAGAAGACGAAAAGGAGAAGGAAGGGAAAGCGCGAGATCTCTCCCTCCGTCAAACATCTCTAGAGAACTGTTTACGGAATATCAGACAGACGAGATCGATCGTGTCGGGCGCCAAGAAGCCGCGACGCTTCTTAAACAGCCGGGATAGGAACGCGCCGCGTTTAGCCTCCCTCTTGTAACTTGCTTTTTTTTTCTTTTTTTTCTCTCTCTCTCTCTTTTTTTCCCCCTTTATTCCTCCTTCTCTCTTTTCTTTTCTTTTCCTACTTTTCTCCTCCTACGTCTTTTAGTTCCTTCACGGCCCTTCCTTCCTTCGATCGACGGCCGTCTCAGTTCGACGAGCTCGCGCCAAGCTGGAAAAACTTTCCGCGATGACGAGAATTTCGCTCGCTGGTTCCGCCTAGTAACGCGCGCTACCCTCGGCGATGATTAACGACGCGCGAACGACAACTTCGCGGTGAATGGATGACGCGACGTTGCCTGGAATTAATTTATCATCGAACTTCGAATCGTTACGGGGGCCCGTTTCGAGGCCGAGAACGCTCTCAAAGGGAAGTCCATCGGCCCGATCAGCGGCGTCGAGTCGACTTCGATCTTCAATTTGGTGCTTCTTTTCGAATCTTAAGCAACGACGGTTCGCGAGAGAAGCGAAGTAACGCGACGGCGCGATCGTATCCGCACCTACGTTTCTCAAGTTTTCCAATAAGGCGACGCGACACTTTTTGCCAAACGTTCCAAGATATCGACGAGACGAGCTTCCAGGCATCGTCGAGCCCGTTGGACATCGATGGCCTTTTTTTGTAAGATTCTCGTTGTCTCTCACTCTCTCTTTTTCTCTTTCTCTCTCGATTGAGCTTTCTCTTGGCTCTGAATGCCGGAGCTTGGCGAGAGGTTTCACTCGAAGGGAGAATCAATAGGACCAACATGACTTATCGCGTTTGGAAAGGCCTCTTTTTCGCCTTTAAAAGCGTAGACAGTGGAGAACGGTGTTGATGGGCGCTCGATGGGATCTCGATAGGACAACGACGGAATATTTCCAAAGGTGGATGGGTCGAGACTAAAATTCACCGTCTTTCGGCATTTTTCTATTATATAAGAGAAATATTAACAATTAAAATTAATAAACGCATTCAAAGTCAAACGCCAGTTTTCATACATGGCTTGCACTCAGCTTGCCAATATGATCGTCGTCAAAAGTCTGACTGCTTTCCGTTTCCTGGCCACGTTAGAGTATAAAACGACAACGTACATGTACACGTATATATACACACAGTTTGTTTGTTTGCGGTTATTACGAAAACTCAACACTCGCTTGCGCTTCGTGTGACAAAAGTCAGGCGCTCGATGGAGTCCTGATAGGGCAACGACGGAATATTTCCAAAGGCGGACAGTTACGAGCCTGAAATTCACCTTTTTTCGACATTCTCTCTATTTCTGGCCTCCCAGTGCCTCCGATAAATCAAAACTCGCTCTTTTTTGCGAGAGACGAGCGAAAAGCACGAGAAGGACTCTTCTTGCCCCTCGAAGAACCGCAGGTGACGCGAACGAAGGCGCATCTTTCATCAGTTACGACGAGTAATAGAATTAGCGAAACGCGCGTGCTAGCTGGAGTACGACGACAAATCATCGCTCGAAGCGGACGTATCGCCGCACCGCGTTCTAAATCACGATTATAGCCGCGATAGAGATTACGCACGACGCGGCCCCTTCCTTTCGGGAAAAATTCAAAATCCCGAGTGAAATATTTGCCTGGTATTTTGATGGATCCTCGCGGAGCTGCACGCTCGCGTTTAACCTCTCAAGTCGTTTCGACGTACACGCGTACGAAGCCTGTTTTCTCTTCAAACAGCGTTTCGACGTACGGCGTACGTCCACCGGGCGCATCCAATATAGTTCGCTAAAATTTGCCGAATGCGACCGATATACTTTGCGAGATATCGCGTTTGAATAGAGTCACGGCGTCTGCGTCGTAATATGCTTGAGACAAATTTAAATAACGCCCGAGGAGTTAAATATTAAAATATTAAATTCTCATTGGAGAGGTTAAGTGAGACGAATCCGCGAGGTAGCGTTACAAGGCGTCTCTCCTTGAAGTCGCGAACGCTCGCGGCATCGCTAAAAATCGTAATCCTCTTATCGTGGCGCGACGATAAGAGTTCGATGATCGCCGGGATGAGTGGAGCCGCGACGACGAAGCTGGCAAAAATATCGATGCGAATCATAAGGCGTAATTTACGCGAACGTTGGAAGATCGTTTATAACCGTTAAAAGCGATCGAATTCGACGGTAACGACTTGGAGCGCGACATAAATAAAATTGAAACGCGATAGGAAAGCCATACGGCGGCGTCGCGGTGCTCGACGCAGTCGAATACCGACCAATGCCGCCCGTATCGGCAGCATCGATACGTTTTCCATAATCCTCTTATGCGCGTAGACCGCAAAGATACCTGTAACGTGTTAAATCACTGAACCGGTCGAGCGCGATCCACCTTCGATAAGGAAGCCGCGATAAAAAACGCGAGCTACGATCGGCGCGACGATAAATTTTCCATCGACTCGGTGTCAACTGCGTCGACCATTGTCGCACACTGATGAAACCACTTTGCTCGACGAACGCCGTTGATTACGTTCGTTCTGGCGAAAGTTTGCCGTCGAACCGACTGGATTTGGATGTAAAGTCGTCGCCGTCGCGACGTCGTTTCCCTTCTTCCAGCTCCTGGCGTCCAATGACCAGCCGTTCTCTTCGATTTCCCTTCGATACGCGCCGACCGACCGCGTTTTCCCGTTTCCATTGTTTTTCTATGTCGGCCAATCGTCTTGCCAACGATCGTTCTTCGTTCGTTTTCTCGTTCGACTTGCAACCGCCAGCGCACTTTCCGGCAAGTTTGTTATTACGAGATCGATGGGCGATGATGCGCAGAGTACGGTTAGCTTCAGGTAGTCTCTTAGGATATGGATTTAAAAGAATCGTAGAGTGTCGAACGGAACTTTTCACAGACGCAGCGAAGATGTAGCTTTCGTTTAAATCAATGTTACTACGCATGTTGTCGACAACGATAAATATTTGAAACGTTAATCGCGAGAACTCGGTTACCGGGTGCCATTTTTTCTTCACGCGAGTGCTTTTTAATAACAGAAATAAAATCGAACGAGATTTTACAATTGATTTTCCCACCTAGTACATGTTACTTCCGATGAAATACACTACTCACGAGTTTTTAATAACAATCGATAATTTTCGACTGCACTTTTATACGTAACTGTGTTTTTAAATCGTTTTCAATGTGTGCAGGCAATCTGTGCATCCCGTGTCCCTCGAATAGGGACTGGTTTTGTGTATGGCATTAAAAGGTTTAAGGATATAAAGGTGAAGGATGAAGTTCTACGCGAATGTGAGTCGGGACGAAAATGCGTCGCAAAACTTCAAATCGTACTGTAAATCGACAAGTTCCTTCGAGAAAGATCGCAGTACTTATTAATAGCGCGTAACACGTTTAGCGAGTCGATGTCGTAATCGCTGATAATTTGATTAGGACTTTGGTCGAGGAGTGTCCATTTCGAAGGATATTCAACAGGTTTGACATTCGTATCCGGTAGGATCAGGGTTACATGCCGGGATTAAACATATGTAATTAGCGGTCCGATATAACACTTCGATCGGCAAGAACAACGATACGATTACCCTTAAGACAAATAACCCGTCACCTAATCATGGAGTCGCGGTGAAATTCGCTCGATTTACGTTATCTAAATCGGGACGACACGTTTGCATGGACGTTGTAAGTTATAAATCGAATGTTCGAGCGCTCGGTTATAAAAAATACTTGACGTGAAAACGACAAATTCGAGGCGAGTTTTTTTTCTCTCGCAGGAGAGATGGAACGTACACGTCAGACCGGAATATCTCCCGCGATTTTCGCTTCTCTTCGTCCTTTCGACTCCTACGAATCCTACGTTTGAAATGCCATGCGAAATAGTATCTCCGCGACAAATGGATTTACATTTTTCATTTAATCCGCTTGCAAAGAGTCGACTTGCAAATTACTTAATAATATCTCTAACAAATTTCGCTCGATTTTCTGGCGCTAACGATTCTCGAGCATATAAAAAAAACGTTCGAGCGAATAGACAAGAGGGAAAAACGTAATAATTCTGGAACTGCAGTTTCACGGATCGACTTGTACGTAGTCGAACGGCTTAAATTTATAGTCGGCCACTAGACGCGGATGAAAGTGAAACAATGAAATTCAAGTGAGTCAAAGGCTGCTCAGAGACGACTATTTAGGGATGGAATTGTACGTTTAATTCGCATACTTTCATAGCGACGCACGAGAGGCATACAGTTGCATGACACTAACAATTTTCGTGAAAATAAAAAAATCGTTCGAGGGAACGGTTAAGGGGGGAAAATGAAATTATTTCGAATTTCGAGTTATACGGATCGATTCTATCGGAAGATAGAAGATAGAAGCTAGGAGCTAGAAACTAGAAGCGATCGCGTTTGTACGTAGACGAGCGGCTTCGATTTATAGTCGGCCACTAGGCGGAGAAACAAGAGAAACAATGAAATTCGAGTGAGGCGAAGGCTGCTCGGAGACGAGTCGTCAGGGGTGGATGCACGCTGCTTGCGGTCGGCCGCTTCGAGAGCCGCCGGAGGAAAATGATAAATGTGGGGGCGCGGTCGTAACAAGTTCTCTCGAGGCGAGCCCCAGTTTTTAATTGCTTCGTAGCAGCAGCCATCCTCTCTCGACCCTTTCCGCTATCTCGTCGGAATGTAGGGAAAGCCGAGGGAGAGGTAAGAGACGGAAGGGACCGACGGACAGGAAGAAAAAGGGAGAAAGACAACAATAGAGAGCGTGTGTCTGTATCTGTGCGTGTGTGTGTGTGTGTGAGAGTGAGATAGAGAGGTGGAGGATAGGAGGTCGAGGGGGTTACCGAGCAAAGAGATTTATCGTGTCATTGTTTATCCGCGCGAGCCGCAAGCTTCGTCTCCGAACGGATTGCAAGTGACATCGGGTACGTACGATCTCGTTTCGGGAGCTCGAGAGCTTTTCCCTCGATCGAACGTTTTCTCGGCTCTTTCCGACGTGTGCGTTTCGCTTTTCGCACGAACGAGCCCTTCCTTTCGCGTAAACCTCGATTAATCGAATTCGCCCTGGCCGAAGAGTAGAAGAAGTCGCGCCACCTACCACGGACCTTATTTTAACTTTTAGTTTCTTCTAACATCTGCCGATTCCTCGCTCTCGAGGAACTCCCCTAGTACTCGAGGAATTTCCACCGTTCTTTGCAAAACACGAGGACAATGTAGAATCGTAACGGAGTCGGATCGAATCCTTGCGATAATTCGTCACGTCGAAATATCGTTTCGTTCTTAAAGAAGAGAACGCCGCGTCACCTTTCGATCGATCGCCGAGACCATCGATTTTACTCGCGACGCCATTTTAGCTTTTTATTTCCACATTTTGCTCATTCGCTCTGTGTCTCGGTCCTTCTTCTCTGCGATCACGACTGTGAAGTATTTCAAATTCGCGATAAGCTCGTGATGTAAAAGTAGCTCGATAAAGGAAGACTATTTCTAACGGAGTTTATATTATGGTACTGACTACTTCGGTCGTCGTTACTATTATTAGCTTGCCTGGGATTCCGAAGTTGGCCGTTACTAATTGACCAACATTAATATATGTAAGTGCATTCAGTCATAGATAGTTAGACGATGGTGAAATTTATCGGCAACGGGTTAAAATTAGAGGGCGAAGCGAGTCGCCAGTTTCCGGAGTGATTAAGGGCGAACGCAAGGAAGCGATTCGTGCAAACAGCGGCTCGTAAATTCAAATGCGACCGACAGATAGTCCGATGCTTCGACGATGCAAGTTCGATGCATTACCGGGCGTAAACTCGATCGCGAATAAATTTGATTCGAGGACAAATAAATATCGTTTATGTCGTATCGAAAGTACCTCTAATATTTTCATCTCTCCGAGAAAATTTAATCTAATAAATTGCCAGAAACTTGTCTCTTGTCTCGTTACTTCGATCGTGTACGAATAATCTCCAAGAAACACGTGGAGAACAATTTTTAAAAACATTTGTAGAGCCCGATCAAAACCGTGCAATTTTTTGTAGTTCAAAATCGCTAAAAACTGTAGCTCTTATTTTACAAAAAAAAAGGAATGAATATCGTAAGATACCTCGTTGAGTCTTGATTGCTTCAACAAGTACCAGATTACGAGTGTTCATCTCCCGAGATTTTATCAAAAAGAGGCGACAAAAAATCCATCGAGACGAAGGAAACATCGAACGGATTGAAACGTCCTCCTCTCTCCTAATTCTCGAGAGGACAACGAAGCCGGAAGGGCGAGAGAGGCAAGGGAAATGACGAGCAATGGTACGAAGTACAGTGGAGGCACCGGCGTTCACGCGTTACGTTCGTCAAAGGGCCAAGGGAACGCACGCGAAACGGTGGCTTGTGTACGATTTGCAGGTGGAGCGGAAAGAAGAGAATCGCGCCGACGACGTTGGCTCGAGTACAACTGCCTAATCCGTGGCCCATCGTCCGTCCGTTAGTCCTTCCGTCTGTTTGCCGATCGGTCGATCGCGAGGAAGCGGCCGCGACGGAGACGACGGAGATACGTACAAGGCCGCGCTATCGAGCGCAAAGCGTGCCTCGACCTAACAAGCATCCCCATTAACGCTACGTTAGACGCGACACGTTCCTCGAATGCCGATCGGCTCGCGCGCCTCCCTTCCGCAAGTCGAGTGGCATCAGCGCGACTTCGCACCCTCGTCTTAGCGGCTGACTCCTCGTAGCACTTCGAGGACGACCAGCGTGGAAAATCAAATAATTAGACGCGAGCTGGAATCCTTTTCGAAGCGAGAAACGAGCACTCGCATCTGGGTCCTTGAATTAAACGAACCTGCTGGTTCGTTCGTCTCCACGACGAGTGGATGTCGCGGAGTCTCTCTTCGCCCTTGTCGCATTCGTGTTCGCGACTCCCGAACTGCGACATATTACGTTGTTCGGAAAGTCATTTCGTTTCTCCCATTTATTTTCGTACGAATAACATCAAAAAACGTTTTTTTTTTTCATTAAGGAAACGAAATGACGTTTCGAACAACCTGATATTTTTCTCGGAATCTCTTTCCATTGTTAAACGAACCCAGAGGATCTCTTCGTCACCGTGACGAAGTGGTTGACGCGGAGCTTCTCTCGTCTATCCACCAATTTGCGCTAGTTACGTTCAAAGTAGAAAGTATTCCGCTCGGATTTTTTTTCTCGTCGTCAGTGGCGGTGGAAGCACGACGATATTAAACAGTCGAAGCCTCCCTTTGGTGAAAAAAATCTTAGGTGATCGAGAAGTAGCATTATCCGCTTGTCGTTTTGCGAATGAACAAAAAAATCGTCGAGTCAATGACGATACGACGATAGAGGATCTGATCTTTGGATTAACGAACTCAGAGGTTTCCTTAGTTCCGCGACGAGTGGGTGACGCGGAGTTTCTCTCGTCTATCCTCCAATTTGCGCTAGTTACGCTCAAAGTAGAAAGTATTCCGTTCGGATTTTTTTTTCTCGTCGTCAGTGGCGGTGGAAGCACGACGATATTAAACAGTCGGAAGCTTGCTCTCGTCAAGAAAATCGTAGGCGAACGAGGAGCTTCTGTTTTTCTCGAGAACGACAGTGGCATTATCCGCGTGTCGCTTTGCTAGTCAACAAGAAGTACGTCGAGTCAACGACGCGAAATATCGTATTATCCTCGAGATACGAAAGAAATGACTCTCGAGCGTGAAAGGACACCGGGGAGACCGAAATTGCATAGTTCCATTCGTCGTAAGACACGACGACACGGACGAGAAATGGAACGCGGCGCGGAGCGTTAAAACCTCCGTCGATCGTATCTAGGAAAATTCTTTCGAGCGTAAAACGTCGCGAAATTCGTCGCGTTAAAAACGACCGACCCATCGACGAAACTTGATTCTTCTTCTTTTTTTTCTTTCGAACGACGTTTCGAGTACGTCGTTGGAAAGACGTCGACGACGTTCGTTCGAACGATCGGTATAGGAGAACGTCGCTCGATCTCGAGCAGGCGACCATCGATGGACGATTTTGGTATCCAGGAAGGCGTCGCTAGCTACCGTGCGTCACGAACGCGACGACCGGCTTCTGTAATGTAGTCGAGGAGTTTAAACGGCGCTCCGCATTGTTCGAGGTCGGCCGTAAAAGGCACCCCGGAGAGTCGGTGCCTCGCGATAACTCTCCAAGGCGACGCTCCGAAACGGTCCACGATCGGCGACGTCTCAGAGCGAAACGCCTCTGAGAGGATGAACGATGAAGGAGTAGGAAGAAAAAATAAGAAGAAGGCGATTTTTAATACACTGAACATTGTTCCTTTCTTACGTATTTATTCTCGACGTTCTTAGATTTATTAGTCTTTATTTTAGTTGTCTTTTTCTATCTTTCTTGACCTTATTTCATTCCTCTCTCTCTCTCTCTCTCTATATATATATATATATATCCCTCACGCACACACGTACATACAGAGCTTCCTCGCTCGGTCTCCTTGTACGTTCTCTCAACATAATTTCAAATAGCGCTGTTTGGTGGCACTTGTTATCGCAACACGCGTGTAACGCCAAACTTCAAAGAGCTAACGCCGAGCGCATTTAGCTTTGTCCCCGACGTTGGAAGTGGCTGTCACGGTACGCTTTCCCGTCATCGCGGAATCATCGCTCCGGATTATTATTTCCCGTATATCATTAGAAGCTTGAAGTTTCCTGAAGCGTCCGGGCTAAATTCTTTTTACGCTCGATTCTATAATGATTATCCAACGTACAGGAGATACAGTACTTTAACGTTAACGTTAATTCCACGATCGTTAGCAACTATTCTGGCGAATCGATGATCGAACGCGATCGTCCCAATAATTTCTCTCGATTTGCACGATTACTCGATCGACTAGACACTATTGGTTTCGCGTTATCATCCCGACCACTCCCGAGCTCTAGCTATTTCTCAATGGACCCTCGATGGTTATCGATGATCGGCGTTTACGCGTTCGCGGTAATGAGCGTTCCACGGCGATCCCAGAGTAAAACGTACAAACGAGACTCGTGCGATAAAAAACTGAACGATCGAGCTGTTAACCATGGTGAAACATAATAACCATCGGAATACAAAAAGAGCGTACAGAAATGGTTGAATTTTGCACGCAAAGAGCTTTTGAAAATCTATGTTTCAGATCAAGCCGGATCTCGGTACGTGATACGTCTCGCTCCGCTCTTTCGGTTTCGATTTTTTTCTGCAGCGCCATCGAACTTTTTGAATATCCATGGCTGGCCTTGGCCTCTTAGAATACGAGTCTTCGTAATCATTCCCTTTCGAATACACGAGAAGGCACTCCGTAAGACAGATAAATCTAAGGAAATATCTTCGATCGTCATAAAACTAGTTCAACCTTTATTTCATAAAGGCTATTCATTATGGTTGAATAATTACTACTAAATTATGGTCATAAAGTGGAAGGATAAAAGCCTGTAGCATTTAGCTCAAACTTTCCCAGCGATATCTTTTGATGGAAGGATGGAAAATATAAATCGGAGTACATTTTAGAGTATTATAGAGTATTAAGTATTCCCTTGCATTTCAATTTCTAAAGCGGCTTGAAGGGTTAACACTTGCGCTTGGCGCCGACACATTTTTGAAGGATCGAATAGATATAATACGCGTGAACATAGATAGACAGAAAAATAAGATTGCACAGTACGAAGGGGGCCATCCGTTCTTTTTGTAAATGCAATTTTATTTCAGCAAATATTTTTATACTAAAAAACTTTAATATTAAATTAAAAATTGATAACAAAAATTTAATACTAGAAAAAACTAAATACTAAATTAATACTAAATAAATTTAATACCAAACAAACTTTGAAACTTATAGTTTAGAAGATGTCCGAGGTGCTAATAGTTATTGTCCCACTCTGCATAGTATATATAGTAACAAGCGATACACAATAGACAAACGATAGACGAACAATGGACAAAGAAGAAGCTTCGCAACTATTCGAACACGCGAGCACAGTCGGTAACCGGCGACTGCTCGAACTCGCGTATACGCGAGTCTGGCCGTCAAAGTGCTAAGATCAGTCGCTCGGGCAGGCTTAGATAGATCCAACGACAAAGGAAACAGTTACAACGGCGATACTAGCGACAATCGATCGTCTTTCGAATATCTCGACTAACGAGAGGAATCGTTACGCGTTAATTAGTATTCCATGGTAATTGGACTGGTATCGAGAAGATCGAAAAGTTCGAGTTAAGGCGTATCTTCGCTTCTTCCGAAGTTTAACGTAATTAACAATCAATCGAAGAAGGAAATTGTTCCATGAGGAGTGAATTGGGACGTCGGCTCGTAAAGACGAGAAGTTACCAGGCAACTCCGACTGAAAAGAGAGAAGCGCGAGGAAGAGAGACGGAAAGAAGGAACAACAACAACTCGATCGAAGAAGGCGATCCTCCTCCGTGAGGCAAACGTTTGAAAATTTCCTTTCGAGCGAAAGCCGAGGAGGGGGAGGAGAAGGAAGCACCCTCTCGTTCGTGGCTTCTTTTGCGCTCTGGCTCTCGAGACAAAGTTCGTTCGCACTGGCGAAAACAAAAGAGGAGAACGTTAACGTTGCCCAAGAAAAAACGAGTTAAAGCGCGAGAAGACGCGTCGTCGTCGTTTTTATCCGACGACGAGCGCGTACGAGTGCAAAGGAGAAGAAGAAATAGAGAGAGAGAGAAAGCTCGAACGTCGAATGTCGCCCGACGAGAAGCAGACGCGACTACGAATAAGGGGGAAAGGCGACTTTTCGAGAGGCGTTAGCGCGTTTGGAGGGTATAGAAGAGCGCGGTAGACTCACGGACGCTGAAACGTATAACTGTTATTCCCGCGCGACGAATGGATAAAGGCTATGGAGGGCTGAGGAGAGAGGCGAGGGCTGGAGGGGTACGGGGATAAATAGACAAAGATGCCGAGCATGAAAGCGTCAAAGAAGCGAGCGGCGATGCCTCGAGCGGAGAAGTCGTTGCTCAACGATGCCGGGAAGAGTGGGTAAAGACGTCGTTGGTACGACAGAAGCTCGACTTGGCGCCCGCGCGTACAAGAACGTAGATATCTACGGTTGAAAGCGTGTGTCTCGTCTCTGTAATCAGACGTCGACGATAAGTAGATGAAGATGCGATTACGAGAGCTCAAAGCTTACACGCCGATGTACGTTTGTCGAAAGGAAGATGTCGTCGTCGTCGTCGTCGTCGTCGTTGTTGTTGTCGTCGACGACGACTGCGTTGTCTTAAACAGACATCGGTAAGTGACTGAAGCAGGGACTAATAATATTGGAACGTCGTGCGTGGAAGCGAGAACTTTCCTCGAAAATATCATCGTCGTTTTAAAAGAGGTACGGTTAGGCTACGTTTTCTCGGATGGTGGAGTCAAAAGTGACATTTCCATCGGACGTTGGAACGATTTTATGTAATATTAATTGCCTGAATAAACGCGATGGCTAGCACCGCGAGTAGTTTCGGGCTACTTTTTAAAGTCGTGTCGCGTTCTGTCAAATAAATTCTTGTTCTTCTTGAGAGAAGGAGATACGGAGTAGAGAGCCTCGTTCGTCGTCTATCGAGTAGACCGAGTAGTCAATAACGAGGGAATAAAAAAGCGATTACTGTGAGTAGTAAAAGTACGAGTCTTGTGTAAGACCGTTCCAGACTTTCGTAGACTACGGAGTAGAGAGTCGTTAGAAACGAGCGAACAAGTAGGCGACAGCTGTGAGTAGTAATGGTATCAACGGATTGCTCACGATTAGTAAAATAGAATGTTGCGCCACAGACTGCTCCAGACGCTCGTACGTGGTTAATAAGTAGAGAGTAGTCAGCAAGAAGCAATTACCGCGAGTAGTAAAACTACCGACATTCTCCGCGATTTAACGATTACTCGCGATCGGTAAAAAATGGTATCTTGAGCGAAATTGCTCCAGACCTTCGCGCTTGGCTACGGAGTAGAGAGTAGTCAGCAACGAGCGAAGAAAAAGCCGACAGCTAGCAGTAGTAAAGATCTCGACATTGGCCACGATCAGGCGATTACTGGCGATCGGTAAGTAAAGGCGTTTAGGGTGGAAATGCGCCAGACTTACGTATGCGCATAGTTAGGAAGTAGAAAGTACGATCGCTGTCGTTATTCGAGGTCGATGGCAAGTAGATAAAGACGCGGTCGGACCGCGTGCAAACGGCGTGTCACGGAAGAGGACGAAGTCGCGAGCACGGGAGGACGACGTGACTCGTTACTAATGACCGGGCTGCCGGGATATACCTGTCGGACGCTGCGTCGCGTCTAATTGGCGGAAAATACGGCGTAGACGTCGTCCCCGCGAAACGAACGGACGTCGCGTCGACTCGCTCGCACCAGGAATAGATCCACGGGGATCGACGCTCACGGAAGAAGGGTGTTTCTCTTCGTGCACGTACACCGGCCCGATTTCGACCTCTCCGTCGTCGTTAAAATCTAATCTCGATGACGTCGCTTGATTCTCGACGACGGATGCGGACACGAGGCGGAAAAGACGGGAAGAAACTCTCGTCAAGTCGAAGATTTCGATATCGAGCTAACGATTCTTTCGCTTTTGAACTCCGAAGTTCTCGTGAACGAAGAATTTAGTTTAACCAAGAGGAACGAGGAATATTTAAGATCCTTTCTACTCGTGACATCTTCCCCTACGATGAGACGAATTATATTTTTGGCTTGGGGTTCGTCAGCGATCGTCGAGTTTGCAGCTTGGTATTCTTGAATCACTGATTTATTTATTCGTTGGGTGCCGACTCGAAAGATCAAACAAAAGCACGTAGATCGATCGATCATGATGACTCGACGTACACTCAAACATCATAGACGAATGAGCATATCCATCGACTAGGAATGAATGGACACGCAATGGTCGTAATATGTACGAGGAATCACTCGTTGAGCTAAACTTCTTCATATTACTTATGTAACTATTGCGAGTGAGATGTAACGTGTGATATCGTTGCTGCCGACTGTGCAGGCACGCGAAATTGATCTACAAAGAAGCAACGATTATAACGTCGTGACTAAAGGATAAATGCAGAAGAGTAAGTAGTGCTTGAATAAATAAGCGAAGTCCGCATCCAAAAGTCTCCGTGATTATCTATTCGCATTTCTTCGTCTAAACTCTGCAGCGTGCATTCTGGGACTATCTTCATCCCATTCGATGGAGGGTAAGTTTGTACAGTAACGGAAAGGTTCTTCATAGTAACGAGACTGTCTGAGTTTATAAACTCTCACTCCACTGGTATATGGAGGCACGATCGAGTCCTAAGGTGTCGATGCGTCCGTTAGGATTCGAGTTCAAGCAACTCGCAGCCGCGTTTTAGCGGCTCTAACGGAGGGAGAACCGCTCGTCTAGTTCGCAAGACGAGTTCTTGCATCGTTGAATTCACTCGCTAGGATAGCAGCTTATCATGGTCGATAATTATTTAGTTATACCGATAGGTGCGAAAATCTTAACACGGTCGGCATTAACACCGGTAAGGGTAACTCATTGATAAGTTGTCTGGCATTATAATCTCGCGTGCGCGCGCGCGTTACGAAGTGGTAGTAAATAGGCTTGGTATCGTTGTCTCGTCGTTCTCTTCGATACGTTCGACCGTAGTGGAATGAAAATTTAGGATCGATTAGGAAGTAGATCTAAAGTAGCCTGACACAGTACCTAATCGATCGGTATCATTTTACCGTAGAATCAAGAAAAGTGAGAGCGAATCGAATGGGCATCGATGGCAGATGTTTAGGCAGCGATTGCCCAAGTACTTTTGAGGGACGAGGGATGCGCGTGGGTGTGCGTGTGCGTGCGTGGAAAGAATGTAGAAAAGAGCGTGAAAGGGAAGGTTCGAATGTATTTTCTATACTATTAAATTTTTAGTTTAAGGAAAGAGTTAAGAAAGAGTTCTTCCATTAGCCATTACTAAGTGGATTTCCTATATTTTGGAGGCTCGTCCAAGATAGAACAGTGGGTATTCTACATTACGATATTTTTTTTTTTCGTACGAATAAATAAGCTTAATAATAAATTGTTAAAGGAAAATCGCACGGATATCGCGGCGTATGTTTATTAGGGGCGCACTTTTCATGGCGGTTGCATCGCGCGCGAAACCATCGATGCCTCGGATATCGCGGGTTATTACCGGGACAAATTAAAGTTTTATCTCACGCGAACACGCGACTCCGTGTCGAATTCATCGCGTTATTATCGTGGCTCGCCGGCCGAGTACGATTTCAGCACGCGATTTCCCTTTGTTTATCTGTTTCGCGTTTGCTCGATACCTTATTCATAGCGCGGCCCTTCGACTCGTTCCCGAGATACGATTCGTTCGCGATATCGTACCACCGAGAGAGAGAGAGAGAGAGAGAGAGAGAACTCGTTTCGTCGTTTCGTTTCCCTTTTTTCCATTTTCGCTCTCGATTCGCCCGATGATCACACTCGAAATGCAACGGGAAACGTGGCGAAGTGCCGTTTCCACCTTCGACCGCACGGCGTCACGAACGATTTACAAAAAAATGTGTCCGTAATGGACGCACGAATAACGGAGACGCGACTAATTCGACGAGGGGCGAATTAAAACGGTCCACGGGAAAAATAGGAATTGCAAATCGTAACATCTGCGCGATAACTAGCTAAATTCGATGCAAGTTTATTCGCACGAACGCGTCGAAATAACGACGCAAACGCGGTGTCTTAATCGTCATCAAATCGATAAGTAATTCGGTCCATCTTTTTTTTATTAGTTCCACTTCTTACAGAAGAAATTGAACGTAACTTCCCAATTATTTTACCTTCGCAAGTATTTCAGAGCGTCTTTCCGACTTGCAAGAATCCGATTCTTACAACGCCGATACCTTCAGGCATTCCAGGATAAATAATAATTCGACCACTTAAAAGACGGCCCGAGGAACCGGCAAAATCCGTTAAGACGAAAAATTCAAAGTCGATCGAAGGAAAAACTTCAGGAGACCCGGGTGAAGGGGTAAAAGAGAGACTCGCGATTCCACTTTCGAGCAAAATCCAGCGTTACCCGCCCTTCTATCGATCGTTTCTACGGCTTTTTCTTTGTCATGGCGAAATCAACGATACAGCGAAAGACACAGCGGACGAATGCACTCGGGCGAGCGAGCGGCTACGTACCGCCGATCGACGATTTTTCAAGCGAATCGCGACAAACCGCGGATAGGAAGAAGCGAGCGGCTATCCGCAAGGAAAAAGGACGAAGAAAGGGGACGAGAGGGACGAGAGAGACGTTTCGCAAACGGGGATATTCTGCCTTATAAAGGGCGAGCGGCAGGAAAGCAACAGACGTGTCCTTTCTGCCGCGGATGCGCGCTATTCAGAGCATTCGTGGCTCTGATGGGTCTCAGACCGCCTTTTCCCTGTAGCTGCCGCTGCTGCTACCCCTTCGACTGCATCTCTGGCTAGCTGCTTGCTCGCCGGAGGTAAAAAGACCTGTCGTCTTTTTAGCCGAAATCCCTTCCGCGCCCTTTCCTATTATATTTTTGCGACTTCGAGTCGTCACGTACGTCCTCGTCGTTTCCGTCCGCCATAAATCTCTTGGCGAACGCCGTCGCGTGATCATCGATCTCTCTCGAATTCTTCGAGTTCGTTTCGTAGGGACAGCCTCGAAGATTTTCGATGCTTGGTTGCCTCGTGGGTTCGAAGGAATCTGGCGAATCTCGAGGAAGATTTCGAAACGTTAGAGATACGCGGGAGACACGACGAGTTGATTTGGGTCCGAGGGGTGCCATGACGCGTGGAACGGACGAAAGAACGAGGAACGAACGTCGATCCGAGATAAGAGGAGTCGAGACGCGATCGATTAGGAAGCAGAGATCGCGTGTTATCGAGTACTTCGCGTGACGAGTCGCTGGAATACGGTTGTCTCGGTCTTTCCAAGTACCACTCGCGCTCGTGGCTGACTTTTTGACGCGATCGATTAGTACGTCTAGCTCGTTCCGTTTGCGCTCAAAGCCAAAAAGCGATGGAGCTTTTATATTAGGACCTGGATCGCGGACGATAACTCTTCAGAAAATTGGCATCGTTCGACGTATTATTCGTTACAATTGGAAACCGATTGGAATCGGCTTTTACGAGTAACCGCGAATTTCCTTTGGAATCTTTAATAGCGATCTTTCTTTCATCGTTGTCGAATTGATTCGCCAATACATACCGTCGAAGATAGATCGATCGATGATGCGATAACGCCAAGTAATTCTAAGCAGACGATCGCGTCGCGAAGACGTCGCCAACTCGTCGACTCGATCCGTTGTTATCACGTATCGAACTCGAGCGCTAACAAACGAGCGTCTAAATAATCAAATACTCGTCACAAACGTCGACGGAGATCGTTACGAGAACTTTCTTTGACACTTCCTTCGTCCGACTCGCCCTCGGAACCTGCTAACAAACTTCAAATCGTATTCGAACAACCGAGTTCCGGAGGGCTTAACTTCGTGGAACTTTCGAAGCAAGACTGCGCAAGGAAACAACGCGTTCGTCGTAGCGAATCGCGTAAGCGACCCACCGAAGACACTTTAGAATCGTTCCCGATATTTCTGAGAATACCGTTTGCTGCTCCTTCTCGCTATCGAAACGAGAGTCGTGGATTCTTTGCTCGTAATGATCATCGTGACGAGGTAGGAAAGAGAAGCTGAATTAGTGCAGCGACTGATTTTATATAGGAAGGAAAATTGATTTTATAGCCCTCAGGATTATGAATCGAGTCGCTCGGAAGCTAATGCGGTTCAGTCCAGAAAACGGAAGTTAAGCGAATTTTTGATTTATTAATTTTATCAGAAAAAGATTATATATATACAGTCTTTTTTCAAAAGGTAGACTGCAGCGAAATAAGATAGTACAGGATGTGTAAAACAACTAAGTATTAATTTTACGACTTTACACCTTCTAGCAACTGAAAAATAGAAGAAAGAAAACGAAGAACAATTTACAAAAATCTAAAAATATGAAGAAATCGACTTAATCGTTCGAGCTGAAGACCGAACGTTGAAACGGAATTTCCAAAGTCGTTTGGAAGAATCGAAAAGAATCCGAATCGCTCGAAGCCTCGTCTAAACTCTTGAACTCCGAGAAAGAAATAATCGCTGTTTGTTCGAGATCGTGCTTGCGCCTGGTCGAAGCTCCGATCCGCGGATTTCGATAATTACGAAAAGCCGAGAGGACAGGAAATAAGCTACGAGGTGATAAGGCGTCGATATTATCCCTGGAGTAAGAGCTAGCGATGGAACCGCTTTGCTCGCTTTCCGCTGGTCGACGCGCGATCCTATCGGTCCCCGAAGACGGCTTAAGTCGCTTAAGCGGATCCTACGAGAGACTAGAACGATGCCGAGAGCGCCACTCCAATTGGCATTCATTCGCGACGATTTATCTTGCCGAACGCAAGGCGTGGTTCAAACTTAAGCGGGACCCCGCAACGCACTCACTCGATTCCACACTGCCACTAATTAAGCGACGACTAAGGAAACCTGCTGCGGCACCCGTCCGGAAGACCACCGACGTGCAGTGGATTCGATCGCCCGCTCTACCGATCTTCTATTCATCTCCGAGTGTTTCTGTATTTGCTCATCATTAAACCATCTCTATCGGCGTTGTCTCTAGGGGTGATTTCGACAAAAGTGGAAACTTTCTTCTCCGTCAGATCAGCGAACTTTTCTTTTGGTCTACCATCAGATATTCTCAT
>JAITYT010000974.1:709677-723448 GCA_025433975.1 Liostenogaster flavolineata | reverse complement strand
ATGTATATATAAACATTACGCTCGTTGTACTCGCTCATGAGCTAGAATGCTATTCTCAACAGTTACTTTTATCGAATTATCGCTAATTTTTATTCGTAATTCGCCGACCGTCGAAGAATCGAAAAATACAGCGTCGAATCTTTTTGGATCATCGTCTATTTTCTGACGCTTTTAGGAGGAAAACGACGCGACTGATCGATACAGAGAGGATTCCTGAATTCATCGTATCGTAAGGCGATATAGACTTGGCTCGATGGTTCAATTAAGAGACAACGTTGCGCGAGTTTCGGCGTTCCGCTTTTCCCTGAATAGCTCGTGGCTCGTTACCACGTACCACGTATACGGGAAACTTTGTCACGATTACCGACGTATCTTCCCGTACCCTGTGAGTTCGAAGGGAGCATACCGCGGAGAGCGAACGCGACGCGCGACGATACGATGCGATACAATACGTATAATACATTCGAGACGAGCGTAACGTGAGATTCGAAAGTTTAACGAGTGAGATAGCTAGTTTCTCGAGACTCTTTGAGGAACTATCGAAGATTTGTCTCGATTAGAAAGAATTGGTAGCTTCTGTTAAGACGATAGATACGTCGAGCGAATTTTAGCTATTTAACGAAGCTAGGGTATGTCAAAAATGGATGATAATTTATACAAGAACGTGTTGCGTGAGCTACAGCCTAGAACCATGATAAATTGGAAAGTTTAACGAGTGAAAAGCTAGTTTCTCGAGACTCGTCGAGGAGCTATCGAAGATTCGTCTCGATTAGAAAGAATTGGTAGCTTCTTTTAAGACGACAGATACGTCTAGCGAACGTCAACTGTTTAACGAAGCTAGGGGATGTCAGAAATAGATAACAATTTTTACAAACATCGCGTTGTGTGAATGACCGCATAGCAGTTTTGATCTAACAGCAGCTGGAAAGCCAGTCAATTTTCCAGCGACGAAAATAATAGGAGAGAAATCTTGTTACTCCTTCGACATCGTGTCCATCGACTACGTCGATAAAAAGGTATTACATCTCGAGTTTTAACGTCTCAGCGATCCTAAGTGCGATCGAATAAGTGGTAGATTCGCTCGTTTCCAAGCGTTTAAGAAACGCCAGGACGTGCTTCTTTTCCGCTCGGTGGTATCGTGACAAAAGTTTCCGCGACCTTCTCCCAACAAATCGTACGGCTTCTAAGTAGTTTACAAAATAAGCGGCCATTTCCCAAGGCGCATTCGCGGCGATCGAACTTTTCCAAAGCGTTTCTTTATCGCAACAACGGCCATTGGCCAACTCCCTCAGTTTCTCCCTTTCTGGGATGTTCGGGCGACTCCACCGCGAGTAACAAATCGTCTTTGTTTAAAAGCGATCGAAGGAAATGGAAAAAACGCGTTACGGAACGTAAAAGATTTCGCGAAGGATTTCGTATTCGAAGATTTCGTTTCGGGGATTTCAGGATTACTCGAACTGGTTTCAAATTCGAACGATTTCGATCAATTCGCTCGAATAACTATACGCTCATCGATACTCTTAGAACGTCGATTCGTAAATGTTCGCGAGAACTTTAAAAACGCGAATAACGAAAACAAACGCGACTTTCGCTAGCGCGTGATATTTCATTGCGTTCCGATCCTTGCTGGATTATTTTGTTATTCGCTCGTAGGAAAACAGCCGGACCAAAGGGAAAAGTTGGTTAATCGAATGAAAAGATTTTTGCAATCAGGGCTGAGGTATTCGGCATGGCTTTACCTCTCTTACTTTTCTCAATCGGATTAAGATGTAGCGCGGTGCGACCGTTCGTTCACCTCTTCTCTCTGCCAAGAGGAAAGCTTCTCGAATCGACAGCCACTGCCTCGTTCGAGCTCGAGTTTGTCCACGGAATTGATTAAACCAATCGACGGGTCATACCTTCCTCGTTAGAATTCTCGCTCTCGAGGAAGTAACACCGATTCGATTCGATCCACTTCTCGTTACGACCATTAACAATTTACTCTCGACACGATTCGATGTTTTATCATTTATTTTCTCAGACATGTGAGAGAAGGTTATTGATAAATAAAACCACCGCGTTTTGGATTTGTTTCGGATTTATTGCTAATAAATAAATTCATCGTTCTCGTTCGCTCGCGAACACGCACAGCTCCTAATACGCTGGAATATCATTGCTTGCTACTCATTGCACTCATCCATTCTCTGCTCGCTATCGCTAATTTCACTCTAATTTTCGGCTATAACCTCACTACTCGCTATTCACTGCATTCGCCAGTTCCTCTCTATAATCTCGCTACTCGTTGTACTCGCTAACTCCACGTTAATCACGCTGAGCTCTCGTTACTCTCTATTCGCTACTTAGATTGAAACCTCGCGGCCTTTTCCGTGTTCTCGTCCACGCACTCGGTTTCTATATCATAAAAACAATCGCTCATCGCCCTTGGCGCAAATCCTACCGGGCGTGCACGTACATACTCGCGCACAGGTATACGATAGAAATGTTCGTTCGCTGATACTTCTAGAAGCATCCGATTCGCTCTATACGCCCAAGAAAATATTCCCCGAGCATTCTCGATTGCGCACATTTTCAGAAACATCTATCCGCCACGAACGTTTCTTTCCTTTCGCCTCGAAAGGAAAAACTTGATCTACGCGAAGTAACGTCACCAATATCTCCAGTACGAATGGGATTCATTTAGAGTATCGCAGAATTATACGATGGAAAGAAGTACAGTTTCATCGACGAGAATAGCACGTAAGAGCCAACACGGATGCGGCAAAGGCGACCCTCCAGTAGAAACGAATTCGTTCGTTCGACGTCGGGAAAGCGAAGCTAGGCAAGGGGAAAAGAGGACGAGTGGGCGGGAGGAAGAGAGTCCGACGTGGTTGCCGTGGTTCAAAAACCACGAGTCCAGTGGAATTTCAAACGCGAGAAACTCGGAAGTTTCTTTACCGCGAGTGCAGTCGCGGTCGGTCGAAACTTTTCGGTCTTATTTCGCAAAGCGCCGACACCGGCGTGCCGTGGTGGAGCGACCGCCTTCCTCTTTCTCTTTCACTCGTCCGACGAGATCCTCCTACACCTCCTCTTACTCCTCGGTTCCTACTCCTCTCTCTCTCTCTCAGCCTTCTCTAACGGTGTTATCTCGTGGCGATCGCCACAAAGTTACGCCGGCTTTCCTCGAATCGATGGCTAAGTATAGCAATTGGGCCGATCGCGTCGCCGTTAATTAAATCGAGCCCCGGTGATTCAGTAGGGAGGACCTTCCGCCGACGACAGGCTCGTTTGTGCCCGAGCGCTGTGTCGGTCGCGTTCGTTGCTTTCGCGTCGCGCCAATTTGCCCTAGGAACGTTTTGCGTATCGCGTTCGATAATTATTTTATCGTCCCTCCTGGCTGTCCGCCCTCTCCCTTCCTCCTCGGTTAGACTCGTCCGTCGCAGTTTCTCCCAGTTCAAACGATCAGAATCGATCCGATCGAATCTTCGCTCGCTCTCGATGCGTCGACTTGTCCAAGGTAGGATCCACCAAACTGCTATCGAGTTATCGTTGTCGTTTTAATCATTCGAGCTTTTTCATGATTGTTTGCAGCCATCGAGCTCTCGACCGTACTTCTATTGCGTTGGTAGCTAAGCGATTCGGGATTTTATCTAACGATCTATCGGCAAAATTCTCAATCGTTTAATCATTAATGTCGTTTCAGCAGCATTAACGTTATTCGGCAGAGCGAATCTCATTTCTTTTGTTATACCAATTGGTCAAAGTCGTAGCTGAGCTTGTCACTTGTTTCAAGAAGGTGGAATCCTTTTTTTCGTTCATCGAAAACTGGATAACTCGTAATCGATGGTAGAAGCAGAACGTTGATTCGATCGAGGCATAAACAAATTTTAATTCGTCGATGGAAAACGACGTTAGAAGGTTCCTTCTGTTTTTAAAAGGAGCTCTCGTTAAGAGTCGACTGGATCCTCGCCTGATTTGCAGATTAATCCATCCGTTGATATCAGAGGTATTGTAGAAATGACCTTTGGAGTCGTGCGATAAGCATTCAAAAACCATCGCTCCCTTCCACTTTCTTTTCTTCTTTACCCGATCAAATATGCGCAGATTTTAAATAGTAGAAACCACCGACCGCCTTGTTCCAATCTTTATTCCCCATCCTACCTCTTCTTTCTGATGGAATTATTGATTTTCAATAGTAAACGGGTACGTCTATTATTCAGATGATTTCGAGGACAACGGTCGACTCGATCATAAATTTTCACCTTTCTTTATTCATCGCGAATTCCATTTTCTTGCAGGTAATTTTCACGGATAAAAAGTACGTTATGCACTCTTTTTATTAAAGTCTGCGCGAATTTCGTGCTTAGCCGACGCGTGCGACCTCTTCGAGGACTCACTGTTGCCGTATTGTATTCGACGTACTTTGCAGCCTCTCGGAAATTTTCTATTCATCCCTATGGTATCCTTCATTTACTCCTTTTCAAATATCCTCGATTGCATCGTGTCGAATCAGGCTGACTTTCTTTGCTCTTTTCCCATCGATCGTTTTTCACATTTTTTTTTCTTCCTGCTTTTACGACGAGGTTTCCCTAAAAACGTTGCCATAGGAACGTATTAAAGCGACGTCGTTCATTTTCTCTTCAGCGTCAAAGGTACGAGCGCTAAAAAATTGCGAGTGTATTTTGAAAAGGTCTCGACTATCGCGTCGTCGCGTATAAAAAAAGACTGTAGTAGTTATCATAAAGCAGAGGCAAGGAGAAACGAATAAAGCGCTATTGTCACGCTCGTAATATATCTCCATTAAAGAACTGTAATCGCGGCTACAATTATTATCGTTTTTAGTATTAGAAATGTTAACGACGCGCTACGGCTATCACGAACTTCGAATATTCCGCGGAGATGTTTCCTCGTCGATCGAATCGTCTTATACGATGTACCTTTTCATTTTCCTTAGTACGAACGTTCGGTGGAAAATGTCTCCATTACTAGACGTCCAACGAAGGTGGAACTCGGACTTATTGGAAGGTTCGATACGACGTTCACAAGAACGAACGTTCTTCGAAATTTACGACGCAACGTATATCTATCTTGGCCGTATCACGAGCAACGTTCCATCGTGCTAACCTTTCGAAAATTTTCGATACAATTTCGCCCACGACGATCGGACGATATTAACGCTGGAAAATATTATTTGTCGTATATTTGCGAAGTGCGTCGAAAATCACACTCACCATTTGGAGCATCGACTGGACGATCGAGCCGACGAATCGACTCGAATTCAATTCCTAATTACAGTTTTTTACTCGAGCAAAGAACAATCGGACAACTTGAACGATAGAAAAATATTTAACTCAACGAGTTAAAATTAATATTTAACTAAAATGAGTCGAAAATCACACTCGCCACTTAGAGCATCGAGAGGACCATCGAGCCGACGAATCGACACGAAAACAATTCCTTCGTAAATTGTCGAGTCCAAACGAAAAACGGAACGCCAGGTAGAGACAGGGCTGGAGGCCAGCCGACGAGAAGCGAAACCGATGGCTCCGAGCCTGGCCAAGATTCGTACAAAAGATTCGCACGCTCTGGCTCTCCCTCTCTTTCCATCGTCAGCGCGGGGTGCGAGCAAGGCGAGGCTGCCGCGTGCAAGAAGATGAAGACCTTAATATCTGAATTTGGATGGTCCGGTTGTCTCGGGCGAACTTGAGACGAGGGCCAACAGCGAGAGCAGGAGGGCTGATGGTGGAGGAGAAGGAGGAGAGGCAGGAGGGGCAAGAGAAAAGAGAAAAGGGAGAAAAGAGGAGGAGACGCAACAAGACGACAGGTTCAGTCGGCCACCCGTGCGAGCCACGACGGCCACGAGGTTGAATCGCGTGAGGATTCTTCGGGAGTAAACAAATCAATTCCATCCGGGACACGTTTATGCCCGGGATCGTAAATTATCATTAAGGTGATTGCCTACCACGACACGCATGCCTCCACGCATACGGAACGTCAGTAATCCGGCAAACACGCGCCTCTCCTTCCTTCCTTCCTTCCTTCAGCATCGACCTCACGCAGTAGGGTTAGGGTTATGAGGGCCGTTCGAACGGCGCTCGTTTCGTACGACCTGAGAAGGCTTAAACGCCACCTCGGCCGTGTTTAGCGAGGGGAGGTTGTCTGCTCTTCGACGTTAAACCTCGCGATATTATTTCCTAATGACGACGACGACATCGACGAGGAATGCGAACGCACCGAGGATCGTCTCGATACCTTTCCGTCACCTTCATCGTTCGCGGTTCAAATTTCTGCCCTGCATTCCACGATAGGAAAATTCCCGAATCGAACCCTGCGGATTCTGGCGAACGAGATTTATCAGATGGAATTATGTTGGGTTTTTGGAGCAGAGTAAAATACACTATTGTAGGATAAAGAAAAAGTGAGCGAGCGAGAGCAAGCGCGAAAAGTGAGAGCGAGTCGAATGGGCATCGATGCCAGATGTGTAGGCAGCGATTGCCGAAGTGTTTCGAGCGACTAAGGATGCGTACGTGTGCGTGTGCGAGTGCATATGTATGCCTGAAAAGAATGTAGAAAAGAGCGTAGAAGAGAACAGTTCCGTGGCGTCGCTCGATGAAGGAGATTTAGTTAGTTGATTAAATCCTTAGTTAAGGAAAGAGTTCTTCTTTATTAGCCATTCTTGAGTGGATTTTTTATATATTGGAGGCTCGTCCGGGATAGAAAAGTTGAAATCCTAGACAACTATAACGATAAAGTGAAAGTTTAATATTAAATAATATAACTTCGTGCTTACTGCACGGTGCCCGAACGAAGACTGCGCTGGAACAGCAGAGCATTAGGACAGCAGAACGCTAGGATAGACTAAGCGTATCAAAACAAAATTGATCCTACCCTTAAGCGATCTCGTAGACGTCGAACCGTGCTCGTAAACGGACTATATTTTTCACCGATGACGTCAATCACAACAAATTAACCTTGGGAGAAGCGCACGTTCTCTCCTCTATAGTGGTTATTTTTCCTGAATTACGAAGAAGGAAGAGAACAGGCAATTTCCCCGTGGGTATATCGAATCTGTACGACGAGTACGCCACCAGCGGCGTTCTCTGTTTCGCGTTACACTATTCGTGATTCTACGGATTGCCACATTCAGAGGATATTTGCCCTTTGCGATGCTCATTGCAAAATATCAAAGGTTCGATTTGTTTCCTCTTGTAATTCGATTCAATGAGCGCACCGTAGCGTCGAGCTAATTGCGAGCGCGCGAACATAGCGTCGTTAGAAGCATGAAGAATTGGCGTTTACGCGTAAGTGGATTGCAATCGACCTGGAAGAGTTATTTTATAAGAGGAAGCAGTCGTCCAACTGGCTCGTGATCCGTTGCAACGCGACGATGACAAGAACGTAACGAGATAGTGGAAATGTTAATGATACAAAAAAAGACAGCTGTCATTCATCGTTTCATCTTGCGTCGACGCGCCGAGATCGAGGAAGCGCTTCTTTCGATTATCGGCGAAGATTCGCTCGCAGAATCGACTTTTTCGAGCACGCGTTGGAACGATCCAACGATCGAGTATCGTTGAATCGAGTCGGTAATTTCCATCGATGGTCGAAGATGAAAATCGTAATTTGGTTCGTGTAATGACTTTCGCAAGATGCCTCGAACTTTTCGAACTGTTCGATTAATGCCTAGGAGTTTGTCGAGTACGGATCACGTGGCAGTATGAAATTTTTGTCGTCGAGTTGTGAGACCGATCGATCGAAGTGGGCGTTGTCTTTTTCGATATGCTTCGATTTCCTGTCGGACAAGTAAAAGGAATCAAAGAAATTGAGTGGACGGAATTAGCTGAAGGTCGATCGAAATAGAAGGAAAATTCTTTGGAGTTCTTTTCGAAGCTAAGCATTTTTCCCCTTTGTGTTTCCTCCCAAAACGAAGAAACGACTCGAAGTTCGACGAATTCTCGACAACGGAGACGGAGAATCACCTGCGATACGCTCGTCTTTGTCTTATCCTTTTCCACCGTCAACTTGAATTTAGCTTCCTTCCTATAAGCTTCTCTTATTCTCGTTTATCTCGACGACGCACGAGCGAGAAAATGACGAACTATACGACGAGACGTCGTAAGTCTCGTTTAGATTCTTCCATCCGCAATCCACTGGCAGTCATCAGCGATGCGGTAATAATCGATTTATTAGTACTTAAATTAGCCGCGCAAAATTAATACCAGTCGTTGAAGGCCGTATCAAGCTTTAGTGACGAGCATTTATGATCGCCGGTACTCGACTGGCGTATATTAAATTGCCGCCTGTACGAAGAGAACGATTCCGATCCACGCTATCACCTTGAACGAGTTCGTCTTTTTCCCTTCGATTCATCGAGACGACCAAGATAGCTAATTTCCATCAGAATACGATTCGAGAATCGCTCGGACTTGCGACTCTTCGTCGATCATTGATGAGTTTTCTCATGAAATATCGGCATATTTTTCTTACGTTCACCTTAGAAAAATCGAACTGTTAGGTTGGTGCGTATGAAATGTCGGATTTTTAAGTGATTACGTAAAACTGCATATCTTTTTTTAGAAGCTGTTTATTCAAATCAAAATATGCTCCACTTGCTTCGACACACTTTTCCCAACGAGATTTTAACGCATAGATGTCGGTCTTAAAGAAATTCTGATTTTTAAAATCGACAAACTCTGATATGGAATTTTACAGACTGTCTTCATTTTCGTACTGTAAAAAACCAAAGCGTAACGAAAACAGAGAAACAAACGATGACGTGTAAAGTAAATCCGACGTTTCATATGCACCGGCCTAATATTTCACTCAAAGACTTGGCAGAATTTTGCCTGATCCACCATTCTGCGTTCGCAGGGAAAAGTCGACACTTGACCTGTAAAACGGCGAAATTCGTTGAGGAAGATAGATGTCTCACCTTTCCCTCTCCCTCCCCCTCACGAGTGCAAGCGAAATGGAATAATCCGTCGAATGGAAGCGGCCGGAAAACGCGCACGATATACGCGGTGTAAATCCGCGTATCTGTTTGTTGGGAGCGAAACCTCGGTAATCCACGAAGAAGAATAGCTAGAAAAATGTTGGTGGTTGCGTTGGCATTTCCATGGAGGAAACAGTGAGGAGGAGGGAAGGGGAGGCTCGTACGAAATAAGTCCACGTTGCAACGCGCCTCGACGACGACGACGACGATGTGGTGGAGGAGGAAAGAGCGCGTCGTGCACTCTGCCCATATTTTCTCCTCTCTAAAAACGATGACCCGAAGCTTCCTCGGCGCTGCAGTGGCCTCGTCTTCCCGCTAACCGGAAGCGGACGGTCATTTTTCAGTCGGTACGGAAATAAGACGTCCGCGGACGAGGGCAGAACGATGTAATCGTCCTATAAGACACCTATTTCGGTGATCTATACGTCTTGGATGACGCGTCGACGCGAACGTTACTCAAGATCCTCGACGAGCAGGAAGAGGACTCACACCATCGTGGAGAGGTTTCTGGTCGCACGTAGGAACGGCGTTCTCTTCGATCGATGCGAATCGCGATTTGCAGTGAATCGTGGGCAAAATAATCCTCTAATTTTTCGAAATTTTCTTCCTCTTTAACGCAAACGTATCTAAAAATCCTCGGTGAAAAGTAAGAGGATTTAGACCACCACTAAGCGGTTATAGGTCCGACGTAAGAGAAACGGTGTTTCCTACGATGTACGCGAATCGCGAGAATCTTGAGCAAAAATTTCCTCTTTAACGGTAAAAAGTTTACTTTTTAAAATTTGCGAGGTTTCGACGTCTTGAGTGATGAGTCGGCGCGAAGATTGCTCAAGATCCTCGACGAGCAGGAAGAGGACTCGTACCATCATGGAGAGGTTCACGGTTGGATGTAGAAACGACGTTTTCTTCGATGGACGCGAATCGCGATTTCGCGAGAATCGTGCACAGAAATTTCCTCTTTAACGCGAACGTTCTTTAAAATTCACAGTGAAAAATAAGAAGATTTATACCACCACTGAGAGGTTTCAGATTCGATATAGGCAACGGTGTTTCCTTCGATTAATGCGAATAGCGATTAAGAGAAGCCCGTATACACAGTTCCTTTAAATTCCCAAAGAATTCTGGAATATTTCGAAAGATTTACGATTCGATTAGAAGCTAGTCGATACATTTTGTCGACTTAAGTCGACAACTTCGACTGCTGGGTCGTAATTCCTGAAGAAATTTAAAGAAGATAAACCGAGAAGTTCTACTTTAAGTTAACGTGAAAGTCCACGTTATCATATCGCATAGCGGAAAGAATCGATTATAGATTGAACGTATAGATTGATTTATAATGTTCATAAACTAACGTGAAAAAATTTTCATTGTTTTTTTTTTTAAATTAACTCATACCTCCTGCGTCGAATGTTTCTTCTAAATACAGTAGTAGCGAATACTTTCGTCAAAAATACTCCAGTTCGTAGTAGCAGAGTTAGTTTCGCTCACGAAGCATTTCTTAATGTCTTAACTTTACGGCTCGAGGAATTCTGAAAATATTCAAGAAAGTAAGCAATTTCGATGATAAATGTTTTACGCGAGATGTTATATGAAAAGTAAAATCCCGCGAAGACTTTCTTCTCCTTTGTAATCATCAACCATGGCGTATTTCGTTTCGATCGAATAAAAATCTATCGATCCTACAAATCCGAACATCGTTATAAAAAAAGCTCGTGTCTACAGTTGCCTCGAAATTTCAGAATTATCGGCGCTCAAATTCTGTAAGCTAAATATTCACCAATTCGACCTGTCGACGGGCTGTTACGGATGTTAATTTTCGCAGAGTTCGTCTCGTTTCTGTCAATGCGCGTTACGTCATTCACGCGGAACGGGATGTGAATATTCTCGTTTTGTAACGATCGATCGAACGAAAATATCCGCCGATACGTAGCGACGATTCTCAAATAGCACAGAGAATGGTATGTGGCAGCGTTCGTTTAATCGACGGGGAAATTACGTAGAAAGTATATCTTAGGTGCGGAGAAGCGCTCTACGGCATCGTTTCACCAAAACACGCGAGCAATTAAAAGTCTGAAGTAGGTTTCGCCCACTTTACGCGGCAGCAACGCGCTATTTTCTGCGAATTGGAAATGCTTTACGAAATGCTTGGTCGCTAGCGTATCTTCGATAACGTCGATATTAACTCTCTTAGTGCCAAGCGACGATATATCGTCGTTTGTAAAAGATTCGAGAAACGCGAAGGACGACATATCTCGTTCGAGATGCGACTGCGTCGACTGCCTAGACGCAGTAAAGATGCAGCTTTCGTTTAAATCACTCTAACTACCTACGTATATTGTCGGCAATGATAAATATTCTTTGTCGTTTTCAAATAGAAACATTAACCGTGAAAACTCAGTTACCAGGTGTCATTTTTTGTTCGTATAAGTGCTCTTCAATAACAAAGATAAATCAAACGAGATGAGTTATCACAGGAGTTTTTATAATTGATTCACTATCAAAATGACAACAATAACAATTCTTTTAATTTCGGTCGACCAAGGTGTCTTACAGCGACCCTAAGCAGTGTCAGTTCGTAACCGATCATCGATGCGTGAACATCGGTGAAATAATATTCGTAATTCCGACGCGTGTTTTGCGTCGTGTCGTGTCGCGTAGTGCAGTGCGATAAAGTGAAGTGTAGTCAAACGAAGTGCAAGTGGACTCGAGCGAAGTGCAATCATGGACGGAATTTCGAGGTACTGGAAGACGGAAGATCGTGGCCTCTCCTGCCTGTTATTAACATCGGGTAACTATACGCAAATTATATGTAATTATGTATAAACTGTAATATAATTTTGTGCGATGTATTTTAAAACAAACCATGGCGTATTGACCGACGTCGCAATTTACACATTAATATCGTGTTCGTGTCATATTTATTGTATCGTTAAATTGGGTTCCTCGACGATAGTACTCCTTTAACTAGATTCTTTTTCACAGGCTACTTCCTCAAATATAACAAAATATAGAAAAGAAATTATACATTTATCGATTATAGCATTCTGTTAATCGTTTTAATAATAAATGAAAGCAACTATTATATGTTTTTTTTTTTGCGTTTTCAATGCAACGTACACGAGCGAACATCGAAAAATTACTTCTCTCGCGCACGGAGGTATCGTCACTCGATTCGACTCTCGATAGCGGACAGCAAAGAGTAGTCGATAACCCGACGCGAGGCGAACGACAAGTTATGTCCAACGATCATTGATTTAAAGGATTGGACCGCGCGAGTAAGTTAAAATAGTCGTGGAATTTTTAAAGTGCATTTCAAAATAGAAACTTTCAATTTACAGGAACTTGCGAACGCTACACTATCCTGCATAGCTTTGAAACTCATTGAGAAATAAAACATTGCCGCGTGTTTTAAAGCGACTCAGCTTCGCGCAGGGATGCAGCCACGTTTAATCATTTGCATTCGAGAACATTTTACAACAAACTTCTTACGGCTAATTTAAAATGATTTCACATACAATTTAACGTAGGAAACTATTATATTTTAATGTTTTTTGCGTCCTTATACCTCGAGAAAAAGAAAATGCGTTGAGTATTAAGCTCTATATTTTTGTTTTGTATGGTATTACGCGTAGGAAACATTAAGTTCACCAATTTGTACCAATCTTCTATCTCTAACGGCTTTCAAGGTATTTAACAAAATAAATACAACGCGTGTCAAATATTTTTATGGAAGCTACATGATACATAAATTTCGTCAAGATCGGTGAACAGAGCTAATAGAAATTGGTACCCGAGAGGCTGGCGCCTCTCGAATGCCAATGATTAATATGGTTGAAATAAATTAAGCAGTCGCAATTTTAATCCGATGAGTGCTTCTAGTAGATCGATCTCCGGTAATGGAACGATATCATCCGTTAATGAAATAATAAAATTGCCGAATCGAGATCGAATAGACGACTTCGCAAAGACGATCGGAATTCGGCGGAAACGTTGTATTCTGCTGCGCAACGAAATCGATATCTCCGAAGGTACCGATGAAAACACGAACTTTCGATGGATTATCGTTCGCGAGGACGAGGAACGTCGCGCAAGAAAAGCATTATCAATCTTGGAGACTTGTTTACGATGGACGTTTGCGAGCTGTAGATTTGGCAGCGATCCAATGCACGTACGAATGGTTCGAACAGTCGGATTCGACGACACTCGGACGAGAATTCAATTATGATCGATAAACGACGAGTTTCTCTCGGAGTCGAGATTCGACCAGAGACCATCTTTCCAGCTATCTTCTTCGGAATAACCGATCTACTAACGATCCACGAGATCGACCCTGACAAATTTAACAAATCGATCGATCACTCGATAACCGAGAAGAAGAGACATATTCGAACTTTGAATTCGTTCGGAGAGCAATTTAAACGTCTTCCAAATTCAAAATATCTTTCATCTTAATTCCGATATATAATTAATTAATGGCAACACACCGTGTGCAGATGGTACGCGTATCTATGTGCAGGAAGATCGTAGCATTAATGCGAAACAAGGAACCCGGTCGTGCCTAATGCGAAAAAACGAAGTGGTTTCGCCGGCATTGGAGAAAAGGTCGAGCCAGCCGGCAGGTAACCAACTTGGAAATTCAATTAAATGTATCTCATACATATATATTTGTAAATTCGCGCAAGTACGATCAAAAATCCCTCTCGAAACTTTATCAGCATTTAATTACAAATAGCTTCTCAACTTACACGGTTACTTCGTCCAGTTTAAATCTTGGAATTCGTTCGAATGAAATTTATTCGGACT
>JAITYT010000974.1:662963-676967 GCA_025433975.1 Liostenogaster flavolineata | reverse complement strand
TCCTCCTCCTCCTCCTCCTCCGTCTCCTCGAAGGCGAAAGTTCGAGTTGCGCAATCGAGCCGTCTTATCTCCGCAGCTAGAGACGCGGACGGCGCGGTGCGCCCTCGAATGCTCTCTCATCAAGATTCCCGGCTCGAGACAAATACACCTTATACGTAGAAGCCACGTGAAATAATTGGAGCGAGCGGAAGAAAGAGGGAAGGAAGCTCTCCGAGAAATAAATTCGAAATGGTTGCGTTTATCTCGTCGTGGAGAGATACGCATCAGCGATTTATCCTCCTCTCTCGCGGGTAGGAAAAGGAAGAAAGAAGGAAAATGCAGGAATCGATCCGACAGGCGGAAACGTTAGCGCGAGGATATTCAAGAGGGCGAACGTCTCGGCCTCGGCTCACTCACGTCGTTCCCTCGACGAAACGCGAGGCTCGTTTGCCGCGATCGATGTCGTGGTTAAAGAATCCCCTTTCTCGAGCATTGTTCCTCCTCGATTGCCGGATATCGAGGATATTATCGGTCACGAAGCGTCGGGTATCGCGACCCCATCGATCGATCCTTTAAAAACGCTTTTCATCGTGTACGCGAGAAGTCTTCGAACGCCCGTAATTCCGCCATTCGCCGTTCACCGCGTTCCACCGCGTCACTAACGCACGTTTATTTGCTTTTCCGACACATTTTATTTTTTATTTTCCCATCGCACCTCCGCCTCGATTAATCAAACCGCCGTACGAGCGCGAACGGTCGTTCCCGCGGCTTTTTCGAAATACACCCCCTATTTTCACCTCGAAAATTGTTTTTCACGATTTAAGGGAGCGGCATTTTCTTCTTTAATTTCCACGCTTAAATCTTACATCGTCGATGAACACCTAGGCGCGAATATCCGCTAGCCGCGGCGACGAGCGATCAATACCGCGATTAAATAATACGGCTCCTTCGGAACCACTGACGGGAAGTTAAATTAACTCGAAATAAATATACCGTCGAATTAGTTGCGCAGCGATTCCATTCCCTTCCAACTATATCGGGTAACGGGACTCGTTGGCCGATGTTTTCCGTTCTTCTCCCAGATTTCGGGAAAGTCCTCGTGGAAAGGATCGGACGGTTCGCTTCTCGGTCGTTCCATAAGTCGATCTCGACGCCCGCCGGACGAAAAGGAGAAAAAGGAGAAGGCGCGATCGTACGATAAGCACGAACGAGCGTTGTCTCGGTGATTCAATAATTTTCTCGAAGGAGAGAAAGAGAAAAAGCGGAGTAACAGCGACTAAGCCTCGAACGGTCGTTCGAGGATCGAATAATGGAACGCAATGGAGCCATTCCGTCGGTTTATGTAACTTCGGATTCGGTCGGAGTCTAGCGTTATGCGTTACCCTCTCCGTTATCCGAGGTATCGGTGAACATTACCCATCGAAAAACGATCGCGATCGTCTCCGGTTATGGACCTACCGAAACAAAGTTAAAAGGATTCCGCTGGAAGGCTCTGTCATACGTTTTTATCGTAGATAGGACGCTTCTCTCGATTGGATTGGCTTGCCTCCCCGTTGCTGCTACCTCTACCCCTGTCGATATCAAATCTACGGCATCCTCCGTGACTCGGGCGCCTCCCACGGTCGACACCGCTCTTCTTTACGCTTCGAAACTCGAAGCGAGCCTCGGTACATCCGCTCGGACCTGGAGAACGAGAAGGAAGCGAAGGGAGGTGCGAGACACTCGAGAGAAAACAAATGCGACGCGCCTTGTA
The DNA here is from genome assembly GCA_025433975.1 of Liostenogaster flavolineata. Lineage (NCBI taxonomy): Eukaryota > Metazoa > Arthropoda > Insecta > Hymenoptera > Vespidae > Liostenogaster > Liostenogaster flavolineata. Next base: position 675,235 of record JAITYT010000974.1, on the reverse strand, counting down.
ACTAACGAGATACGGTTTGTATGAATATACGAAGAGAGTAAGGTTTAATCCTTACTCGGAAGTAAAAGAAAATATTTCTTTTATACGATCGACGTGTGCTTATGGAATTTATGTTTGGCAATACCATTTTCGACTGAAATTAATCGATGAAATTTTGATCGAATGACGGGAAAAAGCAAGCCGTCGTCCGATTAATTAGACCCGGAAATAAACACTCATCGAGACTCAATGGAAGACATTTTCCTTCTCTTTATAAAGCTAAAGGAACAAGTAGATCGCGAAGGTGAATGTACGTAGGAAAAACAATAAGAGACGAGAATCTCGTTATCAATGCCAGGAATACGATGTTGGGTTGTGTATCCATGTTTCAAAATATATCGCACTGAATTAAATTATCGATCACTATATATTAAATATTATGTTTTACTTTATTATCAGTGTTTATTATGTATTATTCTTTCATTTTTTTAAATTATTAACTTGAACCTATTAAATAAGTTTATATCTTTTCTTCCAAGATGCACTGACCACGCGCAATGTGTACACTTTTATCACGGGGTTCCGTTTTGTGGTGGCGCTATGGAGCGAAACGCCGTAGCGAAAGGGTTAAACAGTGTCGCGAACTGATGGCAGAACGAGGGGAGAAACAGTGCGATTTAAAGTCTGAAGGAAATACAAGAAATAATTTTGATCTGGACTGTATCGAGACAACCGCGAGGAACAGGCGGCCTCCGTTCCTTTCCTATTTTTCGAGACACCTTCGTTTTGCTCGCTCGTTCGAAGAAGAATTTCGTCGATTCTCCAAATTAAGAATCATTGATGGCGATTATACGACGCGTTATTTTCCAGAGAAGCATTCGAGCGCGCGGAACTCGTCTATCGGTATTTAACGGACGACATCGAAACGAGGGGCGATCGTAAAATCCCGAGGATCCGCATTCATTCCGCAACGCGTCAGAAATTGTTGCGCGTCCATTGGATTAGCTGGTAATTACATACCGTTTCGATGATTACGTCGGCGATTTGCGTGCCGGTCGGAGCTAAACGGGAAAGTGGAATTTCCGGTGACGGTTTACGGATAGTGACGAGCAAAAAAGAATAGACAGGTGGAAGAACCAAAGCTGTTCGTTACGATACAGGACGATTCGAAGGCAATCAAGCTCGGAATTAAATAAGAATCGATATATCGAGAGATACCCACAAATATTTTTTGATTAACCCTCAAAGTGGCAGATGCAAAGCGAGCCTAAACGCAATGAAGATCAGTATTTCGTTCAAACGGATCTAGCTAGATACGTTGTCGGCAACGATAAATATTATTCGTGTTATTTTAAAGTCTAAAAATTGACTACTTAAATTCAGTCGTTAGAAGCTACTTTTTGATTACACAAGCGTATTTTTATAACAACGTTTTAAAATAACGCAAGAAATATTTATCGAGGTCGACGTTGTACGTAGCTAGAGCTATTTAACACTAAACGCACCGGTATTTTCCTATACCTAATCATATCGTAAGCGGTCAAACAAACGTTGATTTTTAGAAACAAATTGTTAATTTAATAAAGGAAATAAAATATAATACTCAATAATAAAATAGTAAAACATATAATTTTATTTTTATAAGCGACATAAACAATTAAAATAAATTTTGAAAAGGTTCAACCGACGCTTGGTACGTTCAGTGTTAAACGCAAATAGTGGTTTTCTCTGCGTCCGGTATTACAAGGATTATAGTTTAAATACGAACCACATCTTTTACTAGGCGATAGTCCACGTTACATGGAATAATTTTTCTATTACTCATGGTTTTTAAATTATATATAGGATTAAACCTATCCGCAATACGTTGAAAGAAGCGATATAGAACGACACTGACTGCTGCGTTTGCGTGACAATCGCGCAGAAATAACTCGGTGCATCGCGATCCTTCCGTCTGTCGTAAACCGTATCCCTCGATAAAAGGCGTTCTTGCATCGATAACGTGGATTAAGCAAGTAGTAACTGAATATACGGTTCTCGTAGAACCGGACGGCTTTACGATACGCGTCGATTCGGTTTTTAATTTCGCCAATAACGACGATTATCAAATAATCAAATCCATTTCTGACAATCTCTTCGCGAATGGAATTCGAATCGTAAAACTCGTGGACGTTGGTACTGCTCGTCGATGCGCAGAGACGGTTTCACGAACAAAAAACTCTCACCGACTTCTAACTCGACCAAACGATTCTGTAATTATCGTGACTCCTTGCTAACAGCGACAAAAAACGTGCAAGTACCTGCGAATCGATGAACGATGTATTTTCCCAGGCATCCGCTACGATCGAGTTTTCGTATATATTTTCATTCAGTTCGAATCGATGCTAACGAAAACTACGTTGATTGAAAAATGTTGAAGTTCGAAATCGTCGAAACGAAGATTTGAAAAATCATTTCCCTGGTCGTCTTCCTAGCAGATCCAATTATTTTTAGGATACGCGCCTGTAAAATTTTTAACATGGTTGCAGGCCGTAACAAGCGTCACTCGCCCACGAACGACGTTGCAATCGATACGTTGAAACTTTGACAAGAGAAAAGCCGTCCGTTAAATGGTTCCCGCGATATCGAGTCGGAAAAGATGATTTTCCGCGTCGACCATCCCGCGATCTCTTCGACGCCGCATCTGCATTTTCGATCCCACGGCGAGTCCATCTAATTTCAAGACATTCGTCTGTGAAGTTCGACGTTACCGAGAAGGTAGACGGCGCGGTTAACCCTTTGAGTGCCATGCAAAATTGCCTATTCTCATGCGAAAATCGTCAAAGAAATGCAGACCTACGAAAAATGTCTATAAAACCATTAATATTCCTAATAATTTGCTGAAAATTTTGCTGCGTATAAAAAACATTCTCTTCTTTATTAAGCAATCTTTATTTAAGAAATTAAGCAAGAAACACTATGAAGATACAATCGCTTATAAATTAGAAAATAAATTCAATACGCGAGGTCTATAAAAGTGAAATAAAGCAAAAAATTACGAATCACTTAATTTTTATTTACATTTATAGCTTTCGAAAAAAGAGTCGCTCAGGTCGGCACTTGGATAAAAATTTTCCAACGTCGCTGCGACGTTTTTTTCCAACGACGTTGGCACTTGAAGGGTTAAACTCGATCGACGAATCCTCCTTGTGTCCCTAGTCGCCGTCGACGTCGTCGTGACTAAACCGAATAAGGAGGATACGCGAGCGCGCCGGTATTTACGATCGCGTACCGCATTATTATTCCATGAATTTAAATGCAAAAACTCGGGGAGCGTCGGTGGCGTGTGCCACCCGAGTGCGAGAATAAGAAAGCGGCGAGGGATAGCTACGACGACGACGACGATGGAGATGTTGAAAGAGAGGAGAAGGAGATGGAAGAGGAGCCAGAGGAGTAGGAAACGGGAAAAGATACGCCGAGGAAGTAACGAGGCGGCTCGGAGGACGGAGAAGCAAAAAGAGGCGCCACTGGAATCCTCGACTGCCGGTAAATACGTCGTTTTAACATTTCCTCCATTTTTTCGGACAAGAGGAGACCTTCGACTTCGTTTTAACGTCGCTACGGTGCATAAAACGGCGTTAAAATGGCGTCAGAACGGACGTTCCACTTGGCACGATCGACTAGAGCTCGCGATTCGTTTCACTTCCAACTGGTTTCGGCTCGTGTCGATATTTCGTTAGGTAGGGCGCGATAAAGGCGCGTTGTCGAGGAACTTCCGACCGTTTGAAGAGCGGAAGAAGATGCCGGATTACGATTGGTTTGTCGTACGAGTCGAGGATTTCCTCGCGGAAATCCGGAATTCGCGTGGCTTTCCGGGATACATCCTCCAGGCGGAATCCCGAGGAAGAATCCTCATCCCTTATAATCCTAATCCAGCGCGGCTGAACCCCGAGAATATTCCAAAATTCATGTAAGTGCGCGTAATTAGAGCGAGGAAGCTAAGATCCACGCGTATGTTCTTGATAAAAGTACGAAGCGGGTTTCCTCGTTTCGACGAACCGCGCGCCGCTTCGGCCACGTCTTCAACGCCAGATTAAATTCCTTTCTCGTCTACGAGACGACGTCTGAGAGACGATCTTGTCGTTTGCCTCGAAATTTCCCGAACGTCAGAAACGAACAAGATCGAAACTTCCGGATCGCGAGCCACCTTGCATTGTTTGCAAGAAGCCAAAGTTATAATCCTGAGCTAACATTCGAACGTGCTAATTAATCGTTTGGGTCAATCGCATCGCTCTCGAGTTGTTCCACCTCGATTTTGGAGAGTGCCATCGCATCGTTTTAACAGACGCTGAGCTTGATCGACGTTTACGATTCCTCCATTTCGAACGATTTGACTCCATCTTTGCGTCTATCGTGCCACGGATTCCAACGTAACACATTTAAATTTGCTAAACATTCATGATAAACATTCGTCGAATTTTATAGAGTTAGGATTATAGGGTTGCTCTTGGAATTTTTCAGTAGCGAACCATAGGCTCGAGAGTTTTTAATCTTCAATCTCGAAGTCACCATCTTCGGATCTAGCAAACCACTTGGCAAACAATAATAAACATACCAATAATGTACTTTGTTTCTATTCTTATTTAATCCTTTCGTTACGAACGCCGATTATAGCCGGCGTCAGCGTGACACCGGTCCCGCGATATAATTTCTTATATTGATTACCGTAAATTGTGTCTTTATTAATAACAATTGCAAAATGTCCAAATATGTCGTTATGTAACACTTAAAGAACCAAACTTTTCGTTTGCAATCATTCCGATATCAGATGTCCTAATACCACTCACCGAAAGTCGGCACGGACTTTTCGAACTTCTCCCCTCCTGGCAATAATTAAATAACCGAGTCGAACTCGGATCCTTTCGTCCATAGGCCGAGAAGAGACGAACGATAAGGCGTCGATGCCGAAGAGTCGTCCGTCGAAAAGACGATTTCCGCGACGAGCGGTCCCCACCCTAGTGAATCCAAATCGGACGGCAAGACGACGCAACAAGACAATCGAATAAGGAGAAGTTCCGAGAGAAGACGTCGTGAAAATAAGAGAAATTTCGCAACGTGCCAGCTGCTCGCGCGATTTCGGATACATTTCCCGGAGGATTGTAGACGGACGGGTTGAGACGGATACACGCTCGAAGCTCGAGAGAGGGTTCGGCAGACGGTACGAATCGACGACAGCGAAGAGACGGTCGTGTCTTGAATGGGAAACGCGTTGCGATTAAGGCGAGGGATGAGGGAAAAGAGAGAGAGAGAGAGAGACGAAGGATTTCAGTAGGGAAACGGAACTCTATGAAAAGAGAAGAAGAAGAAGAAGAGAAGAAGGGAAGAAAGAAAGAAAGAAGCATATTGGGCGTATTGGATTGAGTATTCCATATTTTCCAAGACCGTCCGACCGGAAGACATAGCGCGGCCAACCGGAAGATCCGACAAAGGCAGCTTATTGGCCGACGTTACTTTCCTCTCGGATGTTTCGACAGGATACGCGCTCGCACAAAGGATTATTACGATTTACCTTTGGCTTCTCTTCCTTCGCGCTCCTTGCAGCGACGGCCTATCCTCGAAGATTTTCGTTCGATGCCGCGCGTGCCGCCATTTTCTTCTTCCACTTCGTCACTATCGCGTACCTCCGATCTCTACGACATTTCCGATTAATCAGCAAAAAAGCCGAGGAATTTCGACAAGACGATCTCGCCTTGACGGAAAATTAGGAAAATGACAATACGTTGGGTGAAAATATTTATAACGACGACTATTACTACGTCGATCTCCGGATGAACCTCTTCTTTACTACGGATTACTAATAATACGGGTAACGAGACGGAAAAGATAGCAAAGTGGAAAGAAATAACTTCTATTTGCCACCTTCCATTTTATGGTTTAGCTCGACGTACGTTCGGAATATTCTTGTATTTATCGATGGTGTTGTAATGTTTTGAAATTACCTCCGTCGAAGATCGCGCTACCAAGTTTTATATCCGTGGAATATTCCTTTCTTCGTGCACTTTCTTCTCTCTCTCTCTCTCTCTCTCTCTCTATTTTTCTCTTGGTTCGTGCTCCTCGATTACCTCCCTACACGTTGGTCGGAAACGTCGATTCGCTTACAGACGGCGAGGAAGATCAGTTTTAATACCAACGGTCGACTGATCGATCGATCGATCGGCAACCAGTCCGTTCCGCAGCTCTTCCACCGACGCTTTTACGCGAGAACGTGACCCCCGCGGAACAATAAAGGCGCGATTTTACGTAAGACTCGTCGTTTCCACGTACCCGCGGTATTGGAAAAATAGTGGGGCTTTTATTAAACCGATTTTAATCCCGCTAGTGCCAATAGCATAGACGGCCAGTGTTCATCGCACGCCCGAGCCATAAATAAATTGCTATCGTACGGTTACTTGGCTAAGAAAGCTACTTCTTCGCTTTCGTTAACCCTTTTAGGGCCAGACGGCGATATATCGTCATTTAGAAAATCTGGATATATCTCGTTCGAGATGCGACTGCCTAGATGCAGTGAAAATGCAGTTTTCGTTTAAATCCTTCATCGATTATAACATTCATTTAGTCGTTTAAATAATAAATGTATTTGTTACCTTAGTCTTCTTTGAAATAAGTAACCTTTATTAAAAATTAAGTTCTCTGTCCAATACAGTTTGCGAGTAATTTCGCGACATCGAAAAATATGCCAATCTGACTGCGTTCGTATAAACAATGCAGAAATTTTGTTTTCAAAAGATTTAGAAACTGTTACGTTTGTTGTTGTTGTTTTTATTGTCGCTGCTTTCCTGAGAATCGCAGGCATCTTTGAAATATTTATACGAGTATATTGGAGACGTTTCGTGAGATGGTAAATATAAACAAAAATGATTACTTTCAGAAGAATTAATCGAAGCTACTCGTGACTGAAAATCTGGACTGACAATGGACTGAAAATTAATCGCTTACAACATTCACTTCCAAAAGTAAGCGAGTAAAAGAAACGACGAAAATATGTTTGAATATTTTTCGTTCCTTTCCTTTCTCTCGACGGTTGTATTTAAGGAGTCCGAAACGATTCGTACCGACTTCGCGTTAAGCTCGCATCAGAGTGTAGTCGGAATAACGAGTTTAGCAATATGAATGGATAAGTAGATACGCGACGTGTTCGAACGTAAAGTTCGTCATGGAACTCCTAAGAAAGTTTTATGCTCGTTGCGAACTGTTGCTCGTCTAGCTCGCGCTGTACGTTCGAATGAAATTTAACGTTGTAAACGATAAACGATCCGTCGTCCTCGTAAAAATGTCGCTTATCCGGTCTTAAATCCGAGCATTCCGAGACATTTTTCCGCTGCTCGTGTTTACCTTTTTTTATAGACGGAAAAACAACCGTATTTTACGACGGAACTTTAAAATAATTTCTTCGTAAAAAGTTATAAACCGAACGTCTCTGCGTATCATTTCGCGTCATCGCGTAACAAAGAACGGGTCTAATGAACAGTGACATTTATAATGACCGAGGTATAATGATGCAGTAAACGGTAACACATATTACGCGCTCTTTGATAACGATACGACGCTAGTGTTCCTATCGAAGCGTTGATATTCGTATTATCTAGTAGCACGCAACGTATTCTTACAAACGACGATACGCGGTCCATATTCCGCTAATTTCTATTATTCCTTTCGTTATTCATTACAAAGATAACAATAATAGCAATGTTGGGAATAATGTATGGTCAAAGGGCGACAATAATGTAATAACAGTAATAATGAAATTTACTATTAATTGTAATGGCGAAGTGTGGAAAATGTAATTCGAGTTCATAAGCGTGCGACGCGATGAAATATTTGCATTTGTCGAATGCAATATTTCAATGAAAATTTCTTGAAGATTTTACAAAACGTTGCGTTCATTTGGACGAAGTTGTCCCCGATCGAAGAGCCATCGGTAAATAGTCGATAACGTAATTTCAAGCGGCCGTTTTACACTAAATCCATACAGGACAACGCTGTAATTAACGATATTAATTTTAATACGTGAAATTATTCAGGGATGATAAGTATTTACGGTTGAATTATTATGACGCTATTTAGGTGTTTATTTGTAGCGGTATGAACGAGTTAGAGCAACGAAGTACTCGAACGCGAAGTTGGTCGTATTCCTTGGCTAACGTTTCTTGCTGTTGTTATTATGATTCTTTTGACAACGTTTTCTGAATTTCCAAAAAATCTTGCCACACAAATTCTCGAATTTGTCATTGTTTCACTTTATCGTATCTGCAGTCTGCTACGATATTTCTCTTAGTTTACGCTCTTATCACCGCGTTCGTCTACGATGGAACACAAACAGAAGCGGATAAAAACGCCGTAGAAAAAATCTGACTAGATATAATTTATACGAAGTTTAACGCGAAGTTTTGCTCATGGCGTCACGAAAGTATCTTCGTCATCTTAAAGGCGTGATAGTTTTCTAATTAGCGACGATACTCGAATTTCGTTGGCTGACGATGTTCGTTCAATTTGTACAACTTTGAAGGTTGAAGCACACCGGTCACCGTTGATACTCGTGGCGATCAACGCGTTAATACGTAAAGTGAAAAATCCGGACGCGTGACGAATAAGTCGAAAAAGCTACACTCAAACGCACTTCGTTACTTGCAACGTCTCTCCGTTCGATCGAGTGATAAAACATTTGTTCGAATTATCGCGGATTGGCAATAAGATTTACGAGACATAAATTGCGACGATGGAAAAGGCGCTCTCTGTTGACTCGAGAAAAGGAAAGGAGGACGAAGCAACGATAAAAACGATGCAACGAAGTTGACTTGATTTCATGAACGAGCGACGCGCCCGCGCGTTTTTTACGATAAAACGAAGAGAAGAAGAAGGAAGAGATTAAAAAGCAAGCGTGCGAAGAGCAATTCAATTTCGTCGTAAAATCGACAAGGAAGAAGCACGCGTTTAATGCAAAACGTACGTATAACGGAATTAGTATTGTTGAATATCTACGAAGTCGAGGAATTCCAAGGCATCCAGGAATCGACGTCTCGTCTTCATCGTGCCTCGAGGATCGATAGAAAATTAGTTTCGTTTCGATCTAAAAGGAATGGGAAACGAGTGAAACAATGGTATAAATTGCGAGCGAGCGGCGTACAATGCGCGACGAATGACATCGCCTTATTAATCTGTAATCGAGAGTTCACGTTCCACAGTCGAGAGAAACTTTCTACATTCGTCATCGTCGTCGTCGTCGTCGTCGTCGTCGAGAATACCGCACCGCTATACCATGCAACGATGAAAAATCAACGGGAAAATATTCGTAAGATACATCGTAAAATCGTAATCTATTTTAATAAAATACTGGAGAAATTCCATTTGCGGAATCAAGTTCGAACAAGATTTAACGGAATATTTGAAATCTTTTTGGATATTCCGAGAATCCCGAAACGAGAACGAGCGTCCGATTTGGATTTTAAAACCATTACGAATCGCACCCGTAAAATGTTGTGGCTAAATTGGAAACGCTGAGTAAATTATTCGATATCGTTCATTGATTTGTTTTACCAAAACGATGTTAAAAAGTGGAAACGAATGTTCTTCGCGTTAAGTTTCACAGTATTATTCATCAACCACCATTCCGAATTCGTTGTCAGCCATATAACCGATCCGTTAAAAATATTAGACGATCGCTTTCTTAATTCCCGTTTAATTGTAAGTTGCGAATTAAAAAGAAACGAACAAAAAGAGCGCTATTTATTTTATCTCTCGATTTATACATCCATTTATTTATTCGTCCGTCCGTCCGCCCGTCCATCTATTCTCTCTATTTACCTGTTCATCCGTTCGTCCATTTATCGAGCACCACGTGACCAAACAACGTTCTCCAATGTACATATGTTGGTACAGCTACCTGCCTGCCTGTCTACCTACCTACCTACCATGCAGCAAGGAGGCAGAAACGTACGTTAACTAATTTACGCTTGTCAGGCTTGTTTCGCATTGCCGAAGGAAGGAAGGAAGGAAGGAGACGCGGTACGTTAGCGAGGCGAAAATCTGATTATATTTATTAAACTCGAGCGCGGCGATACGCGCGGCGAAGCTCGAACTTCCTTGGAATCCTTAAAGTCAACTTTAGGCTCGTTACCTAGGATTGGGACGAGCAAAATGAGGTGGGGAGGGGTCAGGAAAAGGAACGAAAGCGTGCGAACGCACGAAGAAATCGCAAAGGCAACTCTTGCGACAGCAAGCGCCATCGTGGGGCGACAAAGCGCTCGTCGCCCGTCCGACGACTTTGCCAAAGCTCCTTTCCACCCGTGGTTAATTAAGGACCGTCGTCCGATGGTCCGGGAAGCTGCCTCGAGACGGGAAGAAAGAAGCGGAAGAGGGAAAAGCGTTAAGAGGTAAAACGAAACGAAGCAAAGGAAACGTCTTCGATGAAAATAACAGCAAGAGGAAAGAAGAAGGCTGCGCGCGACCAGGGAATTATTTGCTAATAAGCAGCATCGACTTCTCGCTCGCGCTAATTTCTTTATGAAACTTCACTTCGAAGAGATGCTCTCCCTTAGCTTCGAAAATAACATCTTGATGGTCTCCCTTTTTTCTCCCTTCCGTTTTGGTTTTTCTTTCTTCGAAGTCTCTCGCACGCGCCATTTTATACTTTCTTTTTTCTTCCTCTAAAATCGCTATTAATCTCGTTTTTACGCTCGATGACTTACATGTAAAGTTTGAGAATTTAGAAATTTTCTTTTTCGTGAATTAGCCGAAGAGAGAATCGAAGAGGCGCTTGACATTAGCAGAGCGTCGTAGAATAAAATTTGGAGCTTCCGCAGATTTTCCCAAAGGTAAGTTTGAAGTCGTATCTTATCGTAGTAAGTATGGCAATGAAAATTAACGACTGGATTAAACGTCGCTTTTGTAAGGAAGGAGAAAACGAGAACGATCGTCGCTCGAACGTAGGCCTGAGTGCCCTTTACGAACAATATCTATTATTTTACATTATTATCAACGGCGGTGTGCGTTTTCCCACGAGACAGTGCAAATTCGGTCGGTGCGTGCGGCTTGCACGTGATTTGTCGATGCCTGATTTCATTGCCGTGTTTCATTTAATTATCAGCTGTCGTCCATGTAAACTCGTACCTTGCGCCCAGCTTTTAGTTATATCTTCCGTTTAGAAGTCATTAATTTCCCAGTCGGTCGAATTCATGACGAAACAATCGACGATCGAGCACCAAAAAAGCTTGAGCGAGTCGTCGATTTGCATCTACCGATGCGAAAGATAAGTTTCAGTGATAAGTCGAAAAGAATCGACGAGACTCGGTATTCGTCGCTTTGTGGTCATTGTTTACTTTCGAAAATGAGTCACGTATAGATGCAAAAATATTCTAAAAATATGAAACATCGATAAATAAAGCGCGCATAAAGCTACGAAGTAGAATAAACTATATAAAATCGTTATGAAATATATGTGCGCTCAAAGTGAAACGCTGAATCAGTCTTGGGATGTATCGAAAAGATGCGCATAAATTATGGTTTTACGAATTACAAATAATATGAAGAATTATTCATCGATCGCGAAAAGTTAAATTATAAGGTTTCAAATTTTCTCCCAAATTTCGATTTTGCCATTGGCGGAACATCCTCGCTTCGTCCGCATAGAAATGTCTGATCAGTATCGTGCGTTTACTACTGACGATCGAATTTAATTTCTTGCCTTATGCATTCGCATTGCGTATTATGACTCACAATTCGCATATTAATGCGAATACCGTGAAACACTGTACACTAGAACAATAATCTATCTTCAATTAAATTCTTTCATGATGAATTATTCATGAGAAAATCAAATTTCATCGTTAACGGTTCGGATTATCTATTCAAATTGCACACGCTTGATTCGCCTGATAGATTAGAGATCGTAAAGATGAGAACTAAAACACTTTTGAACCAGAAATCCGATCGAAACACGCTATACTCAAAATCATGATACTTCAAATAATATAATAATAAAGGATACTTTTAGCGAATATAGTCTAGACAAACGCACGAATTATTAGTTCGAATGTAAATTTACGATCTAGATGGTACGACAGCGGAACGGAGAACTATTGTACAGTATAAACGACAAACCGTAATCTTCGCAGTAAATAATGATCGAACTTTCTGTTCTCCGTAAATTTTCCAATACGACTCGAAGTACGCAAATGCACTCAACCTCGAATTATCGGATTCGTCTCGACGATCGCGATTATAGTCAATTTGGGCTACTTTTGTAACGGCGAAATTGC